>JH432102.1:163359-234174 GCA_000239455.1 Strigamia maritima
AAAAAAAAATTGGGGGCGCCAAGCGAGG
Source organism: Strigamia maritima (assembly GCA_000239455.1). NCBI lineage: Eukaryota > Metazoa > Arthropoda > Chilopoda > Geophilomorpha > Linotaeniidae > Strigamia > Strigamia maritima. Next base: position 163,388 of record JH432102.1, read on the forward strand.
GTTGCTTGATTCCGACTTGATTCTGTCTCTGTTTGGTGCTGGCAGGTCGCGCTCGTCATGCAAATCTTAACCGAGGCATGGCTTGGAACATTGTTTTGCACACTTAAACTCAATTTTGGTGCCCCTAACACCCAGCGCCCGGGGACAACTGTTCCCCCCCTGCCCCCACCTAGTTACGCCACTGACAAAATGAAAGATGTGCCTTATCAAGAGGCTGTCGGCAGTTTGCTTTATGCTGCACAAGCAACAAGGCCAGACATTGCACAAGCAGTGGGAGTTCTATCAAAATTCAACTCAAATTACGGAAAACAGCATTGGATTGCAGTGAAACGAATAATGAGGTATTTGAAAGGGACTGAGAGTTTAAAATTAGTATACAGAAACTTCAAAAAGCTCTATTATCGTTGGATTTACAGATGCAGATCATGCAGGTTGTCTCAACACTCGACAACGGGATACGTTTTTTTATATGCTGGCGGTGCAATTAGTTGGTCTAGTACGAAACAACCAACTGTTGCAGATTCAACAACTGAGGCTGAGTATATGTCATTGGCAATGGCATCCAAGGAGGCCATTTGGCTGAAACGCGCTGTTGAAGAACTCAAAGTTGGTGATGGAAAACCACTCATGATCCACTGTGATAACCACAGTGCAATTAATTTGTTGAAGAATGCTGTTTACCATGCACGGACAGTGTTGGAACCGCTACTGAAAATAGTAGCGCGCTACCGCTACTGTAGCGGTACTAATTTTTGTAGCGGCAATCGCTACCGCTACTTTTATTAGGAAGTAGCGATATGTCGCTATCGCTACTTTCCGCTACTTCTCTTTTTTTTTTTTTTTTATTTTTTTTACTTTTTACTTATTTTTTTTAACAAAAAATAACGACATACATTGTAGTAATACTTGAATACTGTCATAATACTAACCATTAGCTAGTATTATGACAGTATTCAAGTATTACGTCACTGTAAAACAGTACAAGTAAAGTAGCGATAAAGTAGCGAAAAATATTGCTTTTTTTCGCTACTTTATTGAAGAAGTAGCGATTTTTCGCTACTCGCTACTCTAAAATAAAAAGTAGCGAAATACTAGCGGCGCTACAGTAGCGATAGCGGCGCTGCCGGTAGCGCCGCTACTTGTAGCAGTAGCGGAGCCAACACTGTGCACGGACTAAACACATTGACATAAAACATCATTCTGTGCAAGAAACGATCAAGAACAAAATGATTGCGGTAAATTTTATGAGAACGGAGCACATAATTGTGGATAATTTGACAAAAGGAGTTGGAAAAGAGAAGCATCGCTGGTGCACTCTAAAATGGGAATTAGATAATTAGTTAAACATTCTGTATCTTTTATGTTTGTGGCTTGTTTATTGAAATATCGTATAGTTAATCATATTATTGTAATTGTTTTGATATTTTTTAATTGTCGACAACCCAAACAGTGGGAGTAATGAATGTGTTTGATGTGGTCAGTCATCTTTTAGTGTTAACTCGTTTATTATTGGTTAGTTTTGTATGTTAGGTTTTAGTTCTCACATTAAAAATTCTTCTTGTTCAACTGTCACCACATTGTGCATTACTTTGTCAACTTCTCGATCCAGTTTTGGCTAATATCTCAACAGTTTGTGCAAGGTGTTTGACTAATAAAAAAACTAAACTGAGATATTGAAATCGACCCAAATTTGGCAACATTGCTGCCAAAGCGGAGGGAAAATGGCGGCAAAATTTCATGACAATTGTTGTATTGCATGCACTGCGCATGCGCAAATCAAGCTGTATACACGACAATTTGAGACAAGATTTTTGAAAAATCTCGACCGAGACCTTTTAAATGAGAATACAAAATTTTTAACAATATCTCGTTATTTTGGCATTCTCGCAATGAAAAAAATCTCGTACGAGAAATCGCAAACTGTCTATTGTTTCAGATTGCGCTTGCACAAACAGTTAAACACGAACGAGAACGAAATAAACAAATGAACGAGAAACATGGCTTGCTCAAAGGTTGTAATGTTCCAGTTGATAAATGTCATGTGTGTCTAATGACATGTTTATAAAAAATAGTTAGTTGCAAACAAATTGCTAACCTGGATGACTAAAAACCTCGCTAAAATTAATTCAACATTCGAAAATAAAAAAAATCACGTTTGTGACAGTGCAAACCATCTATTACGCAAAAAGCTTTAAAAATGCTGATTTCATTGCAAAAATGATGAATTTATTGCAAAAATGCTGATTTCATTGCAAAAATGCTGATTTCATTGCAAAAATGCTGATTTCATTGCAAAAATGCTGATTTCATTGCAAAAATGCTGATTTCATTGCAAGAATGCTGCTTTCATTGCAAAAATGCTGATTTCATTGCAAAAATGCTGATTTCACTTCAAAAAAGCTGATTTCATTTTCACCCTTAGATGGGCAACCTATGACGCAATTGTGTTCAGCTCTTTTCTTAAATAGGAAATTTTTTTTGGCTTATCTTATGAAGCTGAAATTTTCTGACTTTGTTCAAATACTAATAAACTTCATATAAAAAAAAATTTGAAGTATGTGCTTTGATATTTATTGAAATAATTGATTGGCAAATTTTAGCCCCTTAAAACTGCAGCAGAAAAGAAGAGAGAGAGAGAGAATAGAGTTTTCCGGCGTAAGCGGCAACTACGGCCATACACGCTGCAGCAGAGAAAAAAAAAAAAAGCCGGCTTCACTGCATATTGGCTAAAGTGATTCTGTTCAGGGTTACTAGCAGACGATCACATTGAAAAGATTGTGAAGCAGGAAAGCCAACTAAAGATAAAATCCGTGCGCATGTGCAGTGGCCATTTTTGGAAAAAACTAGTGCCAACAGCGGCAGTTTTTTCAACCAAATGCAACAGCGCTTTAACTACTTGACCCAAAATATGAACATGATGTGTCTATGGGTTATCCACTAATGTTACCGTATTTTGTCGATTAAAGGCCGCGGCCTTTATTACAAATTGCGGCGAGGGGTGCGGCCATAATTCGAGGGCGGCCGTAATTCGAGAGCGGCGTTTAATTCGTTTGGTCATATATTGCCTTGCATGTACGCAACTTTTTAAATTGTAAAACGTGTGTTTAATCGATTTTAATGTATTTAATACGTGCAAACGTATTAAAAACGTATTAAAATCGTTTGAACACATGTTTTACAACTTAATAAGTTGCGTACATGCAACGCAATTTACGACAAATTGATTTAATTAAACCGTAAACATTTCGAGTAATGGCCGCGGCCGTAATTCGAGTGCGGCGTTTATTTCGAATTACAGCCGAGGGGCGCGGCCATAATTCGAGGGCGGCCTTTAATCGACAAAATACGGTATTTTTAAAGCTTGCCTATCTGAGGGTTAAAAAAGCTGATTTCATTGCAAAAATGCTGAATTTATTGCAAAAATGCTGAATTTATTGCAAAAATGCTGAATTTATTGCAAAAATGCTGAATTTATTGCAAAAATGCTGAATTTATTGCAAAAATGCTGAATTTATTGCAAAAATGCTGAATTTATTGCAAAAATGCTGAATTTATTGCAAAAATGCTGAATTTATTGCAAAAATGCTGAATTTATTGCAAAAATGCTGAATTTATTGCAAAAATGCTGAATTTATTGCAAAAATGCATATTGCATTGCAAAAATGCATATTTTAATTGTAAAAATGCATATTTCATTGCAAAAATGCATATTTCATTGCAAAAATGCATATTTCATTGCAAAAATGCATATTTCATTGCAAAAATGCATATTTCATTGCAAAAATGCATATTTCATTGCAAAAATGCATATTTTATTGCAAAAATGCATATTTCATTGCAAAAATGCATATTTCATTGCAAAACAGCTGATTTCAAAAATGTTGATTTCAATGCAAAACAACTGATTTCTTTGCAAAACAGCTGATTCATTGCAAAAATTGTACTTTTTATATGCAAAAAAAAAAAAAAATAAAAAAGAATTGTTTTTTTTTTGCCATAAAAAATCTTCCATACTTCGTCTGTTGACAATGAAAATAGGCCTTATAAAGTGTTCATAAAAATTCTCTCCTTCAAAAAAGAAGAAGAAATTTGATTGTTTCGTTTAACTTTAATACAGCCAGTTAAATTGATCGCAAGAACGACAAAGCAATCGACTCGGATTGTATTTCAAGACAAAACTGAAGTTGAATTGACAGATTCCCTCTGGGACATAGATTCTCCAATGAGTTTTCTTTGATTCTAGCAAAGAACGAAACTAATCAAAAAACATTACTTTAATGAAAGAATTTTCGCGAATCGCGAGCTATTTTTGAAGAGAGTGAAAGTAGATTGATTCTTTAGCAGGCCGAGCACTGGGATTGGTTGAACTGAATTAAACAAGAATCAAAAGAATTTTTCTATCTCTAATGTGGGAATCAAATCGACCTTCACAACCCCGCGCTAGATCGTCTTTCTTTGATCCTTTCAAAAAGGTATTGAATATGAAAATCGTCAACATTTTAGGCCACCAATTGAAAAATATCAAAAAATTTCAAAGGGGGTGAGAGAACAGCATTAAACTGACTTCAACCGTCATTCTCCTCTATATTTTCATTGTTGGCAGCCATTTTTGCTGTTCTTTTAAAAGCTTGCCCTACGTTCTCTGCTGCTGTGTAACCGCACCACAAAACTTTACGCGGCAGTAAATAGATCCGATTGGTTTTGTTTCGTTTTATTTAATAAACTCGTGACAAATGGGATAAAAATTAGTGTATTGTTAATGATTTGTATATTACTTTTATTTTATATCACATAAACCCTGACTACACTAAGCACATTCAGAAACTTTTTGTGCTCGTTCTAGTGCAAAACGAGCACGAGTCCTAAACTGATAAACTCATTCTAAGTATTTGAATGCGCTTGTTTAATGTTTAACACGAGCCTGATGAAATGTTAATCATGTGACTACAGACAAGATCTAAATTAAGATCCACTTAACCTGGGTGTAAATTCAAAATGGTTGTCCGGAAAAGAAAACTTCAAGAATTTTATCAAATGGTACAAATAAAGGTTAGAAAGTAGTATGTTTGCCTAAAAGTGTCAACTTACATTCTCTCAATCTATGGTTTTCCAAGATGGCTGCTTAAGTTGGCATAAAAAGCTGAAAGAGCACGAGAACCTCTCTTAACACTTGGTGTGAAAGGTCGTGCTGTTTTTCTCGTTTTAACAGCTTAGCACTAGATAGAACACGAGTCACATGACCAATATGACACGAGAATCTCATGCTATGAGTCGTGCTAGAGTTTTTAAATGGGCCTACTGTCCCTTTAAAAAAAATATGTGTCCGGCATACACGTCTTTAAAAACGTTCTTGACACGTGCAATAAGCTACTAGTATACCACTGAAGAAGACTGATGAACAGTCGGTAGATAGAATAATGAAGATTAAGAAAAGTATATCCAAATTGCCATCATACAAAATTTAAAAAATTTAAATAAGCTTGACATGGACAAGAACGTTTTTAAACTGCAACGCCGCAGGAAGCTTCTAGTAAAATGACAAAAATGTCACAATCAGGCACCAGCAGCCACGAACCTAGTTGTGGAAGCAAATTGAAAGACACAATCATCAAACTGCGCCACACGCCCACAACCTCTAAACTCACCATCATAATCCTTAATCCCTCAAAAATGGCAAAATCAAAATCCCACCTTAACCCACGAGCAAAGTACGCACCAACTTTTAAGCCTATACTCCATTCACGGAATCTTGAGCTCAATTTTTTTACTTCTAAATGGAATAATTAATTACTGTCATAGAAATTAAGGACCAATATGAGACTTTCTTTCCATGACAACTAGAGAGCTATACGGATCAATCAGTTAGCAGAAATTATCCAATATAAAAGTAAACAATTTTAGCTCAATGGAGTATAGTTCCCATGCACATGTTAAAGTTGAATTGTTTCAACTTCATCCCCACATACGATAACGTGCTGAAAAGCACAGCGCGTTGGCTTGCGCGCATCAGTGACGCAACAGAGTTCCCATGCATCGCAATCGCCACTTGCGTCTATAAACTTAATTCCCTCTCTCTTCTCCATGCATCGCAACAGTTCGTGTGTGCGTCAACGTGTGCATGAGAACCAGGCTTTAGTAGGTACACGAATGTGTACATACTTATTATTACAGAAAATAATTGTCAACCCATCTTAGTGATGACGTCATTCGTGACAGTAATTATAGAAAATTAGATTAGAAACTAATGAGATTAAATGAAAATCGATCAATAGGAAACCCGAATCATTTCAATAAGATTTACGGTGTAATCAAGATCATTTGTTGCCAAGAAACAAAACAAGAAGAAGAACAAGAACCACGCCATGCTATCAAGTGACAATGAGATTTACAGTTGTCAGTTGTTCGTGAGAAAGAGAAACAAATCCCAAGGAAACATCATCAATTTTTTCCCCCTTTCCTTCCACTATTATGTCTAATTTGTCTAATTTTCTGCCGTATTAGCGGATTCAAGAGAGCGGATCCAATCCTTTAGAGTGACCACACTCCCGCCCCCCACCTTGGCCTTCCACATCCGTTCTCCCACGCAAGAGAAGCTTTTCTCAATCTTTTCCCAAAACAGTAATTAATTGTAATAATGTTTAATTTTTCGTTTCCTTTGCTCATAATCTCTCTTGTGAATTGTTTAGTCTTTACACAACATAAAACTATCCGTCTATCCATCTTTGTTTTATTACTCCTAGTCTCTTACCTGTAGGTCATTCCCACCTGAAGCAAACCATTGGCCACATCTGGAAAAGGCAACTGCGTGAACTGGCTCCTGCAATAGTATTTATTCAATCACAGATCAATAAACCAAAATTGAAGGAAAAACAAAGAATTAGGATATACCATATCTGGACAACCAGTCATATATTTCTCTATACAGTGTCCCACTTAAGGGTGTTAAGTCGAATTTTCTCTCAACCTGTCCATCTTAGAAAAAATCTGTTGACGTAGTTGAATAGTAAAGTGGGTATGGCAAAATTAATGGCGATATAAAATTTGACCTTTGACCTCTAAAAGTGACCCATTGCTTTCTTAACTTTTTAACCGTTTGAGTTAGCACCAAATACTCAATTAGAAAGTTGTAGAGCATGGTCTAATTAGTCTAAAAACATAATTTAATAAAAACATTTTCCTATGAAAATTATTAGAAAATTCAGGCAGAAAACTTGTAGATAAAAAAATTGGTTTAATCCAAAATAACATCTTTTTGCTTTAAGACATCACATATCGTAAAGAAAGAAGTTGTTTTGAACTAACCAAAACTATTTTTCAGTTACTTGATTTTTGGTAAAAATTTTTTTTGCACGTTTTCTGCCTGAAATTGTGCAGATGGTTTTTTCAAATTTTTCTTATAATTTTTCATAAATTTTTATTAAATTTTCATAATTTTTCACTGCATTAAAATGAATAAAACATAACATAACATAACATTCAATTTATAGCTTTAGTTTTATTCATTTTATTGCAGTGAAAATTATGAAATTATAAAATTATGAAAATTTTAAGAAAATTTGAAAAACCATCTGCACAATTTCAGGCAGAAAACGTGCAAAAAAATTTTACCAAAAATCAAGTAACTGAAAAATAGTTTTGGTTAGTTCAAAACAACTTTTTTCTTTATGATACGTGATGTCTTAAAGCAAAAAGATGTTATTTTGGATTAAACCAATTTTTTTATCTGCAAGTTTTCTGCCTGAATTTTCTAATAATTTTCATAGGAAAATGTTTATTAAATTATGTTTTTAGACTAATTAGACCATGCTCTACAACTTTGTAATTAAGTATTTGGTGCTAACTCAAACGGTTAAAAAGTTAAGAAAGCAATGGGTCACTTTTAGAGGTCAAAGGTCAAATTTTATATCGCCATTAATTTTGCCATACCCACTTTACTATTCAACTACGTCAACAGATTTTTTCTAAGATGGACAGGTTGAGAGAAAATTCGACTTAACACCCTTAGGTGGGACACCCTGTATATATACTGTATTATAAACTGGTCACAACTGGTCACCAGATACCAGAGACATCAAAGAGTTTAAAAATAAACTCCGTTCCCAACACATTGCGAGAAACTCCCATTGGCTAGAGCCTTTTCCCAGCGATTGTTTAATGCACTTAAAAAATAATTCGAAAAATGACCGTAAAAGGGCATAAACGACCATAAACGAACAAAAAACGACCGTAAAAATGACCATGTATGGCAAACAGGCTCCAGCCAATAGGAGTTTCTCGCAATGTGTTGAAAACGGAGTTACTGCGTTCAAAGAGTGACTTTAAGAGTGACTCTTAAAAAGTGGCTTATTATTACATCATTCGTGGCTTAACTAAAGTGACTTTATCTAGCTTATCAATAAGTCAGATTAAGTGAGATTTGACTTTGAATATCTACATCTGTCGCTTGCACCTTCTCCATGTTTATTTTCCTTTGAATTCGCAAGTAATTGTTAAATCGAGTTCCACTTACACAATTTTTTTACATGTTAAACAATTGAAACAATAAATTACCACAGATACAATCGAAAAAAATGTTTACTCGATCTATGTATCTCTTTCAAGATGGCTGCCCATGACCTGACTAACATGCCCACATCATATACACAAAACTAACGCCTAACTAAGGGTTAGTTCTTTGAAGAAGAAAAAATGTTTGTTTTTATGAAAAAATAATGAATTTTCGCAGAAGCAAGAGAATAGATGAATAAATTTCTTCCCAAAAACATAAAAATTTCATTAAAAATTTAAATTAATTTTTGATCATGTTATCTACAATTACACAAGTCAACGTCCGAAAGATGCAAGCGCGTGGTCTATTTTTACACTATTTTCAATCGATGCGCAGGTTGCTAGTGCTAGAACTTTCTCCAAGTACACGCGCACGACTGCGCGTGTATGGAACTAAACTAAACGCACCTAACATTAATTTCATAAACCATGTGTATTATACAGGGTGTCCCAACTAAGAGTGTTAAGTCGAATTTTCTCTCAAACTGTTCATCCTCCGATAAATTTGTTGGCGTAGTCAAATAGTAAAGTGGGTATGGCAAAGTTAATGGCGATGTAAAATTTGACCTTGGACCTCTAGAAGTGACCCATTCTTTTCATAACTTTTTAACCGTTTGAGTTAGCGCCAAATACTCGATTAGAAAGTTGTAGAGCATGGTCTAATTGGTCTAAAAACATAACCCAATGCAAAGATTTTCTTATAAAAATTATGAGAAAAATTGAAAAACCATCTGCACAAATTCAGGCAAAAAAGATGCAAAAAATTTACAGAAAATTAAGTGATTGAAAAAGTTTGCTTTACATAGTCCAAAATAACTTTTTTCTTTGTGATGGGGATGACTTGAGGCAAAAAGATGTTCTTTTGGATTAAACCAATTTTTTTCTTCTTCTATTGACTTGATGTTTTCTGCAAGTTTTCTGTCCGAAAAAAGTTCCAAGTTAATTTACAATCCTGTTATTTAAAAAATCGTGTCCGCAGAAGTTATTTAGGATGGAATTGTTGGGAGAAGAGAGAATCGCTAACCTTACATTTTCTTAAGCTTACATTTTCCTAACCTCACATTTTTATAACTACATTTTTCTAATCTTACATTTTTATACCGTATTCCCTCGGAAACAACGACATGCCGGTAAGGTAATTACGAGTCTGATCAGTTTTTGGCAAGTAGATAACTGGTCAATTAATAACCAAATGGACAAAATGCCGGAAAATGCCGGAAAATTCGCCATTATCCGGCACGTCGTTCTTTCCGAGGGAATACGGTATTTTTATAACCTTTTTCCCTATCCATACATTACATTTTTGTACCATAACCATAGATTTCGCTAACCTTATACATTTTCATTACCTTATATTTTTTATCCATAAGCTTACACATTTTCATAACCTTTTATTACCCTAACCATACATTTTCATTACCTTAAATTTTGATAATCTTTTTATAACCGGGTTATAAAAATGTAACCTTATACGTTTTCATGAACTTTCATATTCATAATCTCACATTTCCCTAAACTTACATTTTCATAATCTCACATTTCCCTACATTTTTAAAACCGGTGGACATTTCCATTTTCATCATTTTCATCATTTTAATCATCATTTTAGTCGTAAAAAACGGGCTTCAACCAGTAAGTGCTAAAACTAAACGTTTTGTAACCAAGGTTTCTCATTCTCCAGAAAAGCGTTGTTTGTCAATATGCTTACATGTGAGAAAGTTTTCTGGAAATTTTCCGTCATATTTTGAAATGTATCTAATGTATCTAATCCCATCAGAACGTCGAAATATCAAAAATACAAATGTCGATATATTTATAAATAACAACGTCTGCAATGTTATTAGTCAATATTAAGTTTCTGTGATTTAATCTAATGGAAAAAGACCTTTTTTCCCCTTTCCTTTACATAGATAAATCGAAAAAGACGATTCTATCGGAAATGTGACCTCGGAGCATTGAATGTCAGTTCCAGTTGTAATAAAAGACTGATCACAGATTTCGTTAATGGTTCAGTTCCACGTTCTGCAATGCGAGAGAGCATAATCACACTGCGAAAGTATGGTTATGCTAAAAGGTGAGAGCAGTGCATTATAGGGTGGAATCGGACAAAACAATTTGAGAAAGATGCAAAAATAAAGTTTAATTATGTATTTTTTTTTTTTTTTTTTTTGTTTGTGTGTCTATTTTCCAAACTACTGTACCGGATTTTCACATGCAGTACTGTTAAAGGATTTACGACGACATCACAGTTTTTATTGGTCCATTGGATCAGGATCAAGCATTGTTTAAAACCCTTAAATAATATAATTTTTCAGAGCTTTTATGAAAAATATTTTCCGGTTTAAACCCAATACTGAAGATGTGAAAACGAAAGATAAAAGCGAGACCAAATCGAGAATTTGCGCGATTGTTACCAGTCCCATTCATTTAACATGGGGAATACTTAGCTGTGACGTCAGAAACAGTGCCCTGCCAGCAGCGGCCAACAATGTCTCTCTCCAAGCTCAAATGAGTTGTTTGGGATACAAAATAATTTTTTCAAAGATGTTCTGATAACTTTAAAAAATAAATAAAAATCATTTCAACCATTTTAAGAAACAGTCATTATTATTCAGTCATAATATTTTTGATGTCGTAAACCCTTTAATGGACTTTCAAATATGATATATATTTCTGCAAATGTGGATACTACAAAAATGCTTTGAGTAAAAATGATTAAACCTCAATTTTCAGCTTTCGTTGTTGTATAAATGACTTTTTCTGTTAAACGTTAAAAAAATTCTCCACAGAAAGCGAGTTGCAAACCTCAGTTTCTCCCCATTACTCCCCTCCAGCCAAAAGAGGTTACTGATTATACCACACCTTTCTTAGGACTCGCCTAAAAACCTCAAGTAAACTAATTGAATAAATGTCTTTTCTCCTCAAATAATGAAATAAAACAAAATTAAATTTCCTTCCATCTATTTATAATTTAATTACCGAGATATTAATGACACTAGGCAGGTCCATTAAGTATTTAGATGTGTCCAACTTGTAGTACAGGTTTTCCAAAATCTTACATCATTATCAAATTAAAATCGATTCGAATTTTGATTTTTGACCGCTTATTCCGGCGTCACAGATGCCCACAAATGTGAATTTGTGCGCCAAAGTTTCTTGCGATTTCAACCCAACAACGAGCCTAATCGATTGACATTCGTGTAAGCGATTTTTGACACCTTTTTCATCGTTTGAGTCTAGAAGAAATATTCAGACATTGACTGCCACTTAGTTTAATGGCACCGCGAAGATTTCGAAGCGTCATTAGTCGCTAACACGATACGTCGAACGTCAGAAACGATCAAATTTTCCCATTACGCACAATTTCTATATATAATATATATATATAGATATATATATAGATATATATAATTTTTATCGCCCAATGGAAAGTTGAACCGAAGTTTCAAATTTAGTCGCCGGTCAACTCCGTTATCCGATTAGACTTCGATACAAATATTTTCCTGCTAATAAAAATAAAAATAAATTATTTGATAAATTTATCGAATAATTTCTTTGATTTATTTACATTCTGATCAATTCAAACAAACCGAGTGTTCGTTTACAAATTTTATCTCTAGAAACAAAATGTTCGGATATTTATCGTCTTGGAGAATTTAAAAAACCCCCAATTTAAAAAGGCAAAAAAAAAAGGCAAAAAAAAAGGGCAAAAAAAACGTGCACTTTTCATGGGAAAACTTTCATTGGAATCGGTTTCTGACCTTTGACTCGAGTCAAGGTTAGCGAATACCTTCAACATATATTTTTTTATTTATTTACCAAAATTAAATAAATAAATAAATATTAAAAATGTAAATAAATTTGTTTTGAGATAACAACTTGAATTACGTTTCGCAGAAATAATAAACTGAGCCCATCCCACATTCAGGGTGAATCAAGGACAACAACATTCGATGCCACTCCTTAACTCACCTACAACCACTCAACTCCCCTGACAGGTTTTACTTTACCCTCCTCATTCAAGTAATATTCAAACATAAACCATTCCCAACCGGCATCTCATTCTTCAATTTTTTTTCTTTCTTTTTAAATCCTCACCGTATGTGCATTTATGGTATAAGCGAGACGGCCTTCGAGCAGATCGAGGATTTTTAACGTGCGATCCTCCGATGCAGTCAATATAAAGTTCCCTGCAGGGTGAAAATCAATCGTTTTAACAGCTGCATTGTGCACTAAAAAAAAAAAAATTATAAATAAATATATATATATATATATATACATATATTTTCAGTATAAATTGTTTGAAACCACTTTCCGCCAAGTTTATTTTGTTTTAAAATGTTCCGTAGTTGAGAAATTAATTCGCCTAAAGAGATAATTGTGTTTTCAAATTTTTTTTCTCTTCAATTTAATTAATAAAAATATAAAAAAAAGAAGAGATTAAAAAAATTCGGTACTTGAATACCGTTGCGAGTTAAACTAGAGACCATGACATCATGGATTAGAAAATTAATTTTTTGGCGGTTTTGAAATTTGTGATTTCTTTTTATTATTTTAGTAAAACGTGCCTGGGTAATGCTGAATAAGATTGAAAGACCTCAAGTCCCAGATGTTGACAGAACCGTCCCCGGATGAAGATGCAACTGAAGTTTTTACTGGATGGAAAATAACGTCCGTAATAACACTAAAATATTAAATAAGATTATTTTAGAAGTAATAAAAACAATAATAAATATTAAATCAGATCAAATCAGATCAAATCAAATAATACCGAGATAACTTCTTTTTTTTAAAAAATATATAAATTAAGATATAAACAAAGATAAAAATTGTTTTACGGTATGTTTTTAAAAATTGAAGAAATATTTTAAAAAATCAGAGTAGGGAACGTTGCTGCCATCTACTAATTAAACCCAAAATCTCAAACGGCTAGGTACTACATCTAGTGGTGCAAAACATAACTATTGAGTTTAAATTTTACCCCGTTGGATGCGTAAATGTATGAATACACTCCTTAGTTCTAAAATCCCACAATCGAACGGTTTTATCGTCACTTCCAGACACCATCATTTTATCATCCGGCGAAAATCTGAAATTTTTCAATTTTTTTATATTATTAAAAAATTAAAAATTTGAATTTTTTTAAGCAAAAGAATTTATTATACCGTGCACTGCGAACCCAATGTGTGTGCTGATTCAAGGCACAAACGAATTTCTGATCATGGACATTCCAAACCTAAAAATAATAAATCATTTTCATTACTTTAAGTAAAAATAAATTATGTAAAAATAAAATATAAAAAATTAAAAAAATAATTTTTATTACTTTAATTGATTTATCGTCGGATGTTGTTGCTATCAGTTTCCCGCAATTAGAAAAGCGAACACTTCGTACAGGCGCCACATGAGGCTTAAATGACACGGATTGACCTTTCCTGTCAAATTTAACGATGTACATTTTAAAAAAATCGTTAAATTGAATTAATTCATTACGTTTTGGGCACCCAGAGTCGAACTGTTCTATCACGAGATGCAGATGCGAGCAAATCACCGGTTGGAGAAAAATGTACACAAGTAACCGGTCCCTGAAAAAAAATAAATAAATAAATAAAAATGAAAATGAAAATATAAATATTTTTGCTGATAAATGTTCGAGTTGTATTTTTTTATTTTTTTCATTTACCTCGTGTCCCAAGAAACGAAAAGCTTGCATATTGGGTTGTAGATTCCATACAATAACGCAGGAATCATCGCCACCACTTGCTGAAAGAGTTTAAACGTTGCAATAACGGTTGCTTATGATTTGATTATAAACGGTTGCTCCGTGCTTATTACCTAATTGTTTTGCTGTCGGGCTAAAATCGACAGTTCTGACGCACTTTTTATGGTTTTTAAAAGCTTTTTCCAATAAGGGATCATTCTGAAAATTATATGAATGCATTACTGAATATATAAATATCGCTAGATAATATTACCAGAATGCACAAATCCGCCATTTTGCTAACGCCTGCTTTCAGATTTGCCGCCCGCTCGCCAATTAAAGCATTGACGTCATACCAACTGACATTTTCCGTAAATTAGCGACGCCTAGCGACAAAAATATGAAATATATTTTGTTCACATAAAATCAACAGAACAAAACGCTGCGAGAAACAACAGGAAAAGGCTTTGCTTTGAATTTTTGTTTCTGGCGATGTTGCTGTAATACATATGATGTGTGTTTTTGGTGGTTTTCTCACTTGGCCAGTGTGCAGCTGATCTGGCTGCTTTGTCAGGCCGGTTTACTTGGTAGTCTTGTGACAATCTGGCTTTTCAGAACTCGGATATTAAGCAATATCGAGTAAATATCAAAAGTGCAGAGTAATCAAACGTGGAAAAGGAACTTGCATAAAACCTCCACTTATCAAAATAAGAACATGAAACCATAAAAACAACAGGGAAAACTAGAGACTTGAGTAAACTGGATTGAAAATGAATTATAAATAATTATAATAACACAGGAACTTCTCAAATCATAACATTTATTCGCAAAATACGATTATCTGATCTTAAAATATATCGAAATATGACACAGAGACAAAAATAATACTAAAACAGGGATATAAACATAAATCATAGAAACTAATAGCAGGTAAAATTGCATTTAACTAATAAAAACAATAACTATAACAAAATAATAATTACTAAAGATGTTTTCCGGCATTTTTTTTCCGGACTCCTAACTGGATGCACAATGCGATCCATATGACGTTCATGCTTTATATATCGTCACAAACTATATAGTGATACCACGTGGTATCGCCGATACTGTAAATGACACTGATTTACGATCGGAATCGATCTTAAATTAGCCAAAGAGACTCTGTGGAAACTTTACAAATAAATTAGTGGGAAGAAACTGGTTAAATGGAATCAAAGAGATTCCTGGGCCAAAGAAATGGCACTCTGCATTATAACCAAACACGTTGCTTCAAGTGACAGTTAACAATCTCTCCGATACTGTAAGAATTGTAACCCGGCCAGGGTGATCTCAGCATAACAATGCAAACAAAGCCATACGATAAATTCACATACAAAAGTAACAAGTTATATTCTTGGTACGTATATATGCCTTCTGCTTTTTACGGCAGGTAAGCTACGGACTTTATGGATTTGGATCCTGCCAGTTCACAAACTACAAGGTGATACAGACTCTGAATTCACAGGTACAGTTATACACAAACAATCATACAGATTCACAATATTCAATACAAAGACCCAGAATAAGCTTTTGCAAGAGCTTATATACTATGAAACCATGGGGTTTCTTCAGTTTCCCCCAATCAGGAAACAGGAATACTAATAAGCAGATCACATGATTTGCATATCAGTGACTCATTCATAATTGATTCAATAGGATTAATCCCTTTTCTAAGGTTCTGTGAACCCCTTAGAATATCCTAAATATGCAAAAAGCACATGGTAATATTTAGAGTTAACTTTTATATTCAAAGTATTTTTATCCCTAAATAGTCTTATATTGCGTGAATAAACATTATAACAATATTTACTATCGTTTTGGTGCAACAATCATATTTATTGATGATTAATGTATAAACAATGGATTACAGAATTCATTGTTTATTTTTAACCCTTATATTCATCCAAATATAAGTAATAAAATTCTTTACTCATCCTATAAATAAATTAAACTTTTATTTCTATAAAAAACGATTATTTCTCATTTTAAACTTGGCGCGATTTATGCGAATCGCGCTCTTTGGTGGCAAATTACAACTTACTACGGTATTGAACCGTCACAGTCTCTGCAGTAGTGGTGCTTTTCAAATGATTATATTTTTACTCTGCAGTTGAAATTTGAAATTGATACTGAATTAACAACATGTTGTTTTTGTTCAACATTCCATCTTTGTAGGTTTCTATTGGATTATTTAAAGTAAATAAAACTTATTAAAAACAAAAATTCAAATACTCAACTTCTAGTAGTTCCAATAATCCAATAATTTGCGCAAATATATTCAAAACAAAATTTGTTTGAAAACATTCCATAATCGAGTTGGAATAACTAAATATTTCAGCAAATCGTTCTTTCAACTGTACAAGAACTGTACGAAAACACCGGGTGAACAGCCGTCTGGACCACTCAGCTAGAAGTGAGATGGAATTCTTAAAAATCTTTTTCGGGATTTTATTAATCAGTATTACGCTTGCGATTACGTGGTGCTCTTTTGTATGGTACGCGAGCTTGCTCTCTACACTAGGCGGGTTCGAAAAGTCATTTAAACGAGTGTAAACGTGGTTACACTCGTTTAAATTTTAATTTGCACGTTGTTTACACGAAAAACGTCGTTCAACCGTCTTAAACGGAAACGACCTATTTTCGTCGTGCAAATGCACGTAACGGAATTTGACGTTTAAAGTTGTTGTATTTGCCGCCATCTTGAATCCTCGCTTCGAGTGTAAGTAGTAACAATGTGCATGATTCTCAAAATTGTTACTATTGTTACTATTTAAGAAAAGCAGGCAAGAATGATGTGCTTGCTGAAAAACAACTGCTCCATACAGCTTGTTTGTTTATTACGGCAGCCATATTTGTGTGAATTATGTGTAAATTCTAGTGTAAATTCCAGTGTAAATGCTTATGCAACATTTTAACTCGAAAAGTCAGTCGCAGGGATGCGAGCGCTATCGCTAGTAGCGCCGCTACATTTTCGCTACTTTTTGCATGCAGTAGCGCAGAAGTAGCGGCGCTATTGGATTTGCATGTAGCGCCACTACTTGTAGCGCGCTATTTTGCGCTACTACATCTACAAACAACAAACCAACATTAAGTGATTTTTCACACATGAAATAAATAAATACAATACCTAATATTAATAATACTAACAATATTAATAGAAAATGCTACAAACTTAAAAGCTAATTGCTAGAAAATGAAAAAATTAAATAAACAAAAAATATTTTTTTTTTAAATTTCATGCAAAGTAGCGGAAAAGTAGCGAGAAAGTAGCGCGCTAGTAGCGGTAGCGGTAGCGATAGCGCACTACTATTTTTGCCCTAGTAGCGGCACTACTAGCGCACTACTTTTCTTCAGTAGTGCTCGCATCCCTGGTCAGTCGTGCAACTTGACATTTACACTATCAGTTGCACTGGTCGTTCAGTGCAAAATCATTTTCGAACCCGCCTACTTTTTCGTTTTACCGCGGCGCTCACGATGTGTGCATTATTCATTTCTATTTTTACTTCCTCAGTCTCTGATTCTGGTGCTTTGACTAGGACAACAGAAGTAAATTGATCTTGTTTCAAAACAAATTTATTACGATATCGGGATCAATCAATCACCCAATGAAATTTTATTGTGCATAATTCAAATTATTATACCTAAGGTGTATATATTTTTTTTTAAAAAAAGTACAAAAGAAATTATTTCAAGAAAATCCCAAAAAAAACCAAGATTTAGTATTCTTCGTTCTCAATTTGGTCATCAAGACTGTCTTGAGAATCAATTCCAACTTCTTCGTAGTCTTTCTCGAGTGCAGCCAAATCTTCACGAGCCTCACTGAATTCTCCTTCTTCCATTCCTGCAATAACATCATAACGATCAAGACAAATAGCTAGCACAGTATTTAACGAAATACAAACACCGAGCCATGAATTGAGTTTTGAATGCATTATTTCACTTACCTTCACCGACGTACCAATGGACAAATGCTCGCTTAGCATACATCAAATCAAACTTGTGATTAAGTCGGGCCCAGGCTTCAGCAATGGCAGTGGTATTGCTGATCATACAAACGGCGCGTTGGGTTTTTGCTAAATCTCCTCCCGGCACAACGGTAGGTGGCTGGTAATTAATTCCCACCTAAAATAATCATTCAATAAATTCGATAGTTTTTAAAATCAATAAATTAGAACAAGCGGAGCAATTTTAACACTGGAATCATTTGTTAAATCTCGACCAATGGGAGGCTGATAGTATAGCATGGTTGTGTACTAACACCTTGACCATATCATGTTTCTTCGACTCCAAACTGAGGTTTTAGCAAATAAAACCTGCAGATTTTGTAGGTGGGGACGTCATTTAACAACATCCAAACAATTTCATGAGAAATCGGCATAAAAATAGGTAAGAATTGCGAAAAATAATGACAAACGGACATCAGCGAACATCGTGGCCACAAAACATGCACCTACGTCGGCCTCGATGTTCGCTGATGTCCGTCAAAATAATTTGTCTTTATTTTTCACAAACTTTACTATTTTCTAGCTGGATTCTCTTGGAATATATTAGCCAAGATGAAATAGACAATTTATCAGCTAATTTTTGATTTTGGTTTGATTTTGATTTTGACTTGGTCCCCAGCTAAGTTCAAGCTCGAATTTAATTAAAATCAAAGTAAAACCAGGTCATTCAAAAATTGCTGTAAAACCAGGCCAAAATCAACTTTTCTAAAACGGCTAAAACGGTTTTAATATTCGAATGCAACTAGTATTTGGACCTACTTCGGAGTGATTTTAACAATAATTTCATTGTTAAATTTCGACCAATGGAAGGCTGATAACACTGATAGTATAGCATGGTGGTGTACTATCTATCACTTTGACCATTGTTAAAATCGCCCTCTCTCTAGTGGTATTATAGCACATACCTTGAATCCTGTAGGGCACCAATCAACAAATTGAATGCTACGCTTAGTCTTGATTGCAGCAATAGCTGAATTGACGTCTTTTGGAACCACGTCTCCTCTGTACAGAAGACAACACGCCATATACTTGCCGTGACGTGGGTCACATTTCACCATCTGATTAGCAGGCTCAAAGCAGGCATTGGTAATTTCCGATACAGTCAGTTGTTCATGAAATGCTTTCTCCACCGACAACATAGGCGCGTAAGTCACAAGTGGAAAATGGATGCGAGGATATGGAACAAGATTAGTCTAAAAAAAAATATAATAATTAAATTAATTACTTTTATAATTTATTTTGATATTAATTAATATTTACTTGAAACTCAGTAAGATCCACATTCAAAGCTCCGTCAAAACGAAGTGAAGCTGTAATGGAAGAGACAATTTGTCCGATTAAACGGTTCAAGTTTTCATAACTGGGTCGTTCAATCGACAGATTGCGGCGACAAATGTCGTAAATAGCTTCATTGTCAACCATAAAAGCACAATCGCTGTGCTCCAAAGTTGTGTGAGTGGTCAAAATGGAATTGTAAGGTTCAACGACTGCAGTAGACACCTATTGATAAAATTAAAATTAAAATTAAAATTAAAATTAAAATTAAAATTAAAATTAAAATTAAAATTAAAATTAAAATTAAAATTAAAATTAAAATTAAAATTGAAATTGAATAAAATTGACAAAAATTATAATTATTGAAGAATTTATAGTTTTACTTGAGGTGCAGGATAAACGGTGAATTGCAACTTGGATTTCTTCCCATAATCAACGGATATTCTCTCCATCAAAAGAGAGGAAAAGCCACTTCCCGTACCACCTCCAAAACTATGAAACACCAAAAATCCTTGAAGACCAACACATTGTTCAGCCTAGAAATAATAAATTTCATCTAAATCTTTTCTTTTTTTATACGGGGTGTTTCATATTGCACGTCACCATTGTTTTTAGGGCTGTGACTAAGTGGGAATTTTTTTTGGAATTTTTGATTAGTGGAAACGTGATCTCCTGGTGATCTCCCTTTCAATACCCCCTATTTCTGTGTAACATGAATTCTGAAACACCCATGTTTTATGTTTATATAGGTACCATTTTTCTGATACGGTCCAAAACCAAATCCACAATCTCTTTGCCAACAGTGTAGTGACCTCTCGCATAGTTATTAGCAGCATCTTCCTTGCCTGATATCAACTGCTCAGGATGGAACAACTGGCGATATTTACCAGTGCGAACAGTATCTGGAAAAGAAAAAAAAAATGTTTAAAAAAATGATTGCTGACTTAGCTCACGTCTGGTCTCTTATCTAATTACAGTATTTTAGGTACTTACCAACAACAGATGGCTCCAGATCCACGTACACAGCACGAGGAACATGTTTTCCAGCACTGGTTTCGCTGAAGAAAGTGTTAAAAGCTGTTTCAGTGCGTTCATGCGAGCCGTTACTGCTTCCGTTGCTGTTGCTCAATGGAACGTATCCGTCTGGTTGAATGCCGTGTTCGAGACAATAAAGCTCCCAGCAAGAATTACCAATTTGCACTCCGGCTTGGCCGACATGAACACTGATACATTCACGCTGAAATCAAATAATAATAATAAAAATTAAAAATTAAAAATTTATATTAAAAAAAAAAAAAAAAAAAAGTATTTTTTTCGAAACTGAGGTGAAATAATTTAATGAATTTATTGAATTAAGCTTTTATGAAATTTCAGAATTGATCATGCGATCACTTGGTGTTAGAGCGATTTTTCATTTTCACGCTCCATACTCGATTAGAGATAATCGGTTCAACAATTAGTCAGATTATTAGTCATGTGTGATGTGTCGTGATTCGTGAACAGCAGTGGCCCAAGAAAAGAACACGACGGAAAAACTTTTTTTTATTTTTAATGATGAATTGAGTTTAAAAAAGAAAAAAAGAAAACAGAAAAGAAAGACACCAAATTAGGTACCTCCCATGATGTACAAAATGCTGATCCAATTATTAACATATGCATTTCCGGTGAATGAAGTGAGACAGAATTTGTTTTTTATAGCTGAGAATCAAACTCATAAAAACTATCGACGAGAGCGTACGGGGAGAGCGCGGATTCGTTGAATTCGAATTTCTGCTCGAATCTCATTGGTCAGCGCGTTTTATTTGGATTATTTAGCACCACGAAAAATATCCGAAAATAAATTGATGTTTTATCCACTTCTGAAACAATTAGCTGTCAGAGCGAGCCACTCCAACCCAATCCCAAAATGGCGATGGCCCGATGTTTCACCGGATTTTACGAGATTCCACGAGATTCCACGAGATTTTATGGGATTCTACAGGATTTACATTTGCTCGGGTATTTTGTTAAAATCCCGTGAATCTCGTGGAATCCCGTAAAATCTCGCGGAATCTCGTAAACTCTCGTGAAATTTTGTGGAATCCCGTAAAATTTTGTGGAATCTTGGGAAATCTCGCGAAATCTCATAGAATCCCATGAAATCCGGTGGAATCTCGCGAAATCTTTGAAAGTCCTTTGAGAAATATAGACATAGATTTGTTGTTGTTGTAGTTTTTCTCGTTAGATTCTCTTCCACTGGTGCTAGTGATTGTCGAAACAGCCTGCAACCATTCATTTTTTTACTCGTTGGTAAAACCACTCGTGCATCTAAAAATTGCGACCAGAATAAACCACTCGTGCCCTGCGGGCACTCGTGATTTATTCAGGTCGCAATTTTTGATGCACTCATGATTTTTACCGAGTAAAAAAATTCATTCTACAAGCTTATTTCGACAATCACATTAGCGCTTGTGGTATTACAACTGAATAATTTTCGCTGTCCTTTAAAATGGCCTAAATAATTTATATTTATTTTTTTAAGCTTTCATATTTTGTATCCGGAACAGGAGATATTGTTGGCCGCTGCTGGCAGGGCGCTGTTTCTGACGATTTGGTCTCGCTTTTATCTCGCACTTTTCACGTTTTCACAACTTCAACATTGGGTTTTTCAACCCGAAAATATTTTTCAAAAAATCTCTGAAAAATTATTTAAGAGTTTTAAAACATGTTTGATCCAATGGACCAATAAAAAACGTGATGTCGTAAACCTTTTAAATATTTTATTGCTTTTGTCATATATTCGTCTTTATTTATTTTTTTTTAAAAAAAAAAAAGTTTCACATCTTTTTCTTAGAAGTGAGACCAGAATTTTTTCTCTTTCAAATTTCTGAGGAATTTTTTTGTTCTGTCTTTTCTGCAAGGACTTTTGGGCGTTTTGTGGACATAATTATAAGGCGATTTCTCTATCTGATATATTTGTATTGTTTTGTTTTCATAAACAGGAAGTAATGAAAATTTTTTTTACAAAAAAAAAAAAAAAATAACTTTTAACAACTTGCTTAATTTTTATTTCACGTCCTTAATTTTAATTTTTAATCACCATAATTCGAAACAAAGAACAACTGTCATCCACCCGTGTCATCATTGCACCTTGGCGCCAGACCAGACCAGTCTGGGCTAATGGGCACAATCACAATAAAGTAAACATTTTTTTCTTTCTCCTTCTCCCCCTTCTCACACTTCAATCCATCTAAAATGTCACCGAACAACACTAACTCATGCAACATGATATTTTTTCTCAAGAATCTGAACCCACATTTTTCCACGCTTAATCATCGCTCAACCCTAGCCACAGACTTAAACATTACCAAATATAAGGGGGTATGGTGCACTCGATATCGCACTATTAAACAGACAACTATCTACAGAGCTATACGTAATGTTATCAACTATCAAGTAACGAGAGGTATCGGGCTATATTTAGAGAACCGTGCTAAAATTAAAAAGGAAAGTCTCTCGAGATTGTCGTAATCTTAAATTCTTTCTTGTGTTTATACAGATTACTCATCCATTTGACTTATTCATGCTTCCAGGAGTGCACAAAGAGGAATAAACTCTCTGGCCGGTTCCGGTGAAGTATTTTTATACGCGTTAGGCCACCCTCGCCCTTTTGGTCCATAAAGGCATAAAAAACGAAATTGTAGAAAGAAAGGAAAAAAAAGTTCAAGTTTACAACTATTTTTTTTTTTTTTTTTTTTTCCAACTTCGACAATTTCTCAACTGGAAACTTTCACACCGAAATGAACTTGAACTCAATTTTTTTATTTTTTTTTTTTATTGCAATTTTTTTTTACTGACAATGAATTAAAGCATTGTATTCTCATCATCTCTATGTCATCTCCCTAGCAACCAGACTCGCTAAGTCAGAGAAAACCCTCTTTGTCTATTTATAGTCGCATACTCAAGTGGTTGGTTTGAAGCGAGGGGAGTATGCGAGTTCAAGGGACCTTCTTTCCATAGAGTTTTTAAGTGGAAGAAAAAAAAATTGAAGAAAAACAGGAAACTGTGTGTTGATAAGAGGAAATTGTGAGGAAATGACGTCATTTATCTTGATTTTGTTCGCTTCTAAAGTCTATAATTTGTATTGAACATCAGTAACAATTGTGTTTCCGCTTCAAATTTTGGAAACAATTCAACATTTTTTTTAAAATTCCTGAAGTACAACGGCCTTATGTATACTGTATAGGGATGTACCGAATAGTAAATTCACCGAATACCGAAAACCGAATTTATACTGAATTTATATCAAATTTATATCAAATTTTTACCGAATACTGAACAACACCAATGAGGAGAAAAAATAAATAAAAGTAAATGACATTAATTTTTTTAATTAATTGCAAAAATAGTTGGTGACTCATTTTTGCGAGTATCATTTTGATTAGAATATGAGAAATGAATTTATAGATAACTGTTTACACACAGGAATTGAAAATAAAATCATAAACATCTGTTTGTGGTTTTATTTGCG
Source organism: Strigamia maritima (assembly GCA_000239455.1). Taxonomy (NCBI): domain Eukaryota; kingdom Metazoa; phylum Arthropoda; class Chilopoda; order Geophilomorpha; family Linotaeniidae; genus Strigamia; species Strigamia maritima. The sequence continues at coordinate 187,464 of JH432102.1, forward strand.
TCGTGTAATTTTAAATGATAAAAACAACAATAACAAAATAATAAAAAAAAAAAAGTTAAAAGAAATAAAAATACTTACCATATTGTTATAATATGTTAAACGATAAGACGTAACTTGAAATAAAGTAGGCAAAGAGTTGAGCCTGAGAGAGTAACGAATCTTCGGCGCAACTTGCACTTACAAGAAATCACGTGGAGCTCGGGCTCTTTAAATTCCCTCAATCCCCTATCGGTAAATTGCGACATTTTGCGATAAAAACGTGATAAAACAGCAGCACTCTGGTGGCAATTTACATTATTACTCGTGGTAAACTAATGATCGAGGTAATGGTGGTGGTACAGCGCCGCCCTAGTGCTATGTTAGCTAACTTTATGTATTATCGGTATGTTAGATTACGAGTGTTTATTCATTCTCAGGCAGAAATATAAAACTTAAATCCGTTTTAAAAAATATAAAATCAGGGATATTCAACTTATTATTATTTTATTATTATAAAAAAAGAAAATTAGAAAAAAAAAATTTAAAAACGCAAACACAGTTATTTATAAGTGAAGAACATCGGTAAAGAATGATGACGCAGAGCAGCTCTGGCGACAATTTTTGTATCTATTTATAAACAAAATATAATCATGTAATTCAAAACCTTTAAAATTATAGAAACAACTTTTATTTCCCAATACAGATTAATAATAAATTATTATTTACATCGAACCTTATTAATAGTATTTTCTTATTAGTTATCATTATCATATCAAAGCAATTATTACCTGAGGATTAAAATTGAAATTATTTATTCCAAAAAAAAACAAAAAAAAAATAGTACAAAATTCAAGCAACTAAAACATTTTTTTAATAAAAATATAATAAAAAATCATTCTAAACTTTTATCCAATAAATCTAATCGTAAATCATGGGTAAAGAGCACCTCTCCAATTTTGATAAAAATTACCCAGCAGACGTAGTTTTACGTGCAGGTTTCGCATCTGCAATCCACTGAAATTTGATTTTAATTTCAATTTCCAGTACACTTCACCTATTAAGGCGAGGTCAGCCGATCGAAGGCGTTAGACTAGAACATGAAAAAAGTGAACTGGAAATTGAAATTAAAATCGAATTTCAGTGCGTTTCCGATTGAAACGAATTGCAGATTCGGAATCCGCACATAAAACTACGTCTGCTTGGTAATTTTTATCAAAATTGGAGAAATGCCCGTAAACGACACTTTACCCCATAAATCATAAATGCATTAACTTTTTCGTATAGTATTCGTATCGTCTTTAAATTTACAAAATGCAATTTATTGAAGCACCGAAATTGGTTTCGTGGGCGATAATAACACAGGACTTAATCCTGCTTCTAGCGAGTATGGCTGCAAAGCGAAATGACTCCCGGATGTGTAAGCGGGAAATTGGAAATGCCCAGTCGCGGGGGAATACCGGGGCGAAGAGAGAGCACTCAGTGGGCTGAGCGAGCTCCAGAAGTGAACTGGGACGACACCTGGTGCCGATTTTGAGCTGGTTGAAGAAAATAAAGGAGATGTGAGCGCAACGACTGGCGTTTGTAAAGCTGACAGCATGGATGTTGTTCGTGGACTCGTTAATGGGCTTGATGCCGATGCGACGGTAGCAGCGATATCTAGTGGCGAAGGTTTTGGTCGGCTTATCTAAAAAATTTGAAAATATAAAATTTAGAAATATAAAAATAAAAATTATAAATGAAGAAAAAAAAAAATTACGGTAGAGGTGTTGGTTGTTTGCGTGCGTACGAGTACGCCTGTGCTCATCGTGACGACGTTAACGCCGTCTTTTTTTTTCAATGCCTCTCTGGTTTCGTTTACGGCCGCGACCGTCAGAGGAATGGGACCGGATGACCAATCGTCTTCGTTTTTAATATCTTTATGATTAGGCTTTCTCTGTTGCTGGTTGGTCGATCCCGCGCATGCGTCATTAGTCGTGGAGAAGTAACCACCGCTAGCCGATGATTTATGAAGAGCCTCCATTTTGACTCGAAAAGGAATTTTATTTTCCATTTTAACGATTTCAGGAAAAGAAACAAATCTATTGATAAAAAACAAATAAACAACAATTTTGAGAAATTGCGTTTTTAATTAAAGCAAATACGATGTAATGGTTAGTTCACATTGAACGTAACGTAACGTAACGTAACGTAACTTACAAAAATTTAACGACGTAACCAATGCACCAGGTGCATTCAATCCTGTAAAGGAAAAGTCACATCTCTTATCTGTCTTATGGAAAAGTGACTTCTCAAAAACATACTTTAAATTTGTTCATGCTTTTAATATTGTTTCAACTGTTGAATAAAAATTAGACTTAGTTGATAAATAGTCTATTACATCTTGGCTATTACTGGCTAATATATTTCATGAGAATCTGCTAGAAAATAAGATAAAATTGTGAAAAATAAATGACAAACTATTTGGACGGACATCGCGGCCACAATGTTCGGTGATGTCCGTACGCCTGATTTGTCGCCATTTTTCGCAACTCTTACCTATTTTCATGCCGATTTCTCAAGGAATCGTTAGGACGTTGTTTAATGAAGTCCTCACCTAAAAATTGGCAGGTTTTATTCGCTGAAACTTCAGTTTGGAGTCAAGAAACATCGCGATCTAATCGTTTCCAAGATGGCTGCCACTAAAGCAATTTTTGTGAGCACTGAGCATGTGTAGTAAAGAGAAGTGAGTTGTGTTTGCCTTTTCTATAAAGTCACTTTAATCACTTCTATAATCACTTCTATTCAGGATTGAATGGTAAATGTAAACCGACCAATCACGTAATTTCTCATTCCATCTCGTTTTTCATGCGTGAAGCAGCAGTCTTCTCTGGTTGCCATAATTTCTTAAGTTACGTTACTTCCTACTTCAAAATCAAATTTTGTCTGTGATTTTAAACCCACAATACATTGTGAACGAACTAACCATAATACGTTGTATTTACGTTAAAATAATTGATAAAAATTACCTGTAAACAAACTTTTGCCCGAGAACTTTCTTGATGATATTTTTATCATAGTAATAGCGTAACGCTCTGCTTAATTTGTCGTAATTCATGTTGTGTTTATTTTTTCTCAAACCCCATAATCGAGCAACTTCTTCGGAATTGACCAATTTAAATTCTCCATCGGCATTTGTCCATGTAATGATGTTTGTGTACTGATTGCTAAGCAACAATTCCAATAAAAATTGCCAAAGTGTGATGTTGGTTTCCATAGCTAAAATAAAAATAAGCGAAATCAACATAAATAAATAAAAATTATAAAAAACAAAAAAACAACAAAAAAACCAAGATCTACTTAAAATAGTTGTTGTTCTGATTACATCTATCAAAGGATATAATGAAAAATGTTTAAAAGGGAAACTGAGAGTTTCCTGAAGAAAACCACGTGAAAAAACTTCCTTTGGAAATTCCCAATTTTTAACATTCATTGAACTTGAGAATTTTTTTTTTTAATGTGTCATGCAAGAAAAGATGCTCAGCAATTGTTTAATAGAAGTTGTTGAAATGTTATATGTTTAAGAGGCTAAAGTGTAGTTTTGATAAAAATTTTGATAAAAATTTTGATAAAAATTACGTACTGGACGTAGGTTTATGTGCAGATTCCGAATCTGCAATCTGTTTTTGTCGGAAACGCACTGAAATTCGACTTCAATTTTAATTTCCAGTCTACTTTACTAATAAGGTGAGGTCAGCCCAAAGAGGCAATCATTCGAGAAAATTAGGGGCGAGATTTGTAAATCCGTCAAATTTCATGTGGATTTGTTGGATTTGAAGCGAATTTCTTTTCTTGAATTTGGAACAATAAATATAAAAAAAAAATGGTCATCGATTTCTCAACGGCTTAGATTTGTCAAGATTTACCTGAATTTAACCAAGATTTACCTGAATTTGTCCAAGATTTACCTGGATTTGTCAAGATTTACTCGGATTTCCTAGATTTTCGTTCAATTTGCTCAAAATTTGGCACTGTATTTGTATAGATTTGTATAGATTTGGGTGGATTTGGGTGGATTTGGATAGATTTAGATGGATTTGGATGAATTTGGGTGGATTTGGGTGGATTTGGGTGGATTTGCGCGAATTTGGTGGATTTGATGGATTTGGTAGATTTGTGGAGATTTGTAAATATCAAATCTCACTAGGGATGAGATTTGGACGAATTTCGACCACAGGTGTTAGGCTAGGACATGAAAAAAGTGAACTGGAAACCGTAAAGTGAACTTTTAACATTGCGTCTTCTTGGTCACATGATCTAAATTCAAAAGATAAGGTAGTTCACTGAATTCGGATTTGTTTAATCAGAGACAATCATTTTTATTAGGTCACAAAGACTTCCGGTCAGTTGCATTTGCATAGACCGGAAATGATTAATTGACCAATCGTAATCCATAATTTATGACGCGAAATTGGCAATATAAAGACAAGAGGAAATGAAGAGATTGAATTAGTCCTAATTTTACCTAATTTCCCACCAGAGTGTGTGGTGTAGGACAGATTGACCAATGAGAGATCAAACTGTGTGCGGCGGATGAGACGTGCTCGACTTCCTTATCAGGATATATATTTGATTGCTTTTAACACATCCTTTCCTCCGCCTTACGACGTGCACAGGAAGTGGACAAACGCAATTTCTTCTTTTATGAAAATTTTTAAAAAAAAAAAAAAAATCTTACCTTATTTTTCGTTCAAGGGATCTTCGAGCGATGGCGTCGGTGAGGGACTGTGAAGGCGAGCGGCGACTAAACAATGCAAAAAAAAAAAAAAATTAAAATTTGAATAAAATGTGCAAAATCCAAATAATCAGAATTTTTGAAGCAATTTTGCGATTTTCTCAGACTTGCAATATTGTTACAAAATATCTCGTTTTATCTCGTTTTATCTCGTCTTTTCTCGTTTTCAAAAATTGTGCTTATCGTGCATGATGGATGTCACATTCAGTCCGAGATTGCAAAAATGTGGAAAATTTGGCGAAATTAAAATTTGAAAACGAGTAAACGAACAAAAAAAAGGATTACCATCCATTTTGTGATGTTCTTTGAGTTGAGTTAATGCCTGATTCGATCACAGCGGCGCTGCTTAGTGCAAGGAAGTGAGTCTTTGTTATTCGGTGGAAGTGCACACTGAAGACTGTAAAGAGTGACAAGAAATGATATTTTAGTAGAGCTGAGTATCCGAGGAAATTAAATGGTGTCCGCAACTGGCCACTCAGCCTCGTGACCCCACAAAGATCCACAGGAAGCGTCTCAATTGGATAAACGTACCGGATGTCGCGCGTCGATGGGATAATAGATGCAGCATCCGATCTCAGATGGGCTGCTGGGATTAAATAGGGCAAATAAAGCGCGTGCCACACAAAAAAATGTCAACAAGGTTAATGTTTTTACTTTTAACACTTGTTACGAGCTCAAATCAACACATTTGTTTCAATAATTGCAAAAATACCTAAAAATACCCCCAAAATACCTCAAAATACCCCAAAATATCCCAAAATAACCAAAAATAATACCCCAAAATTACTCAAAATACCCCAAAATACCCCAAAATAACCCTAAATACCCCCAAAATACCCCCAAAATAACCCTAAATACCCCCAAAATATCCCAAAATAACCCAAAAATACTAAAATACCCCCAAAATTTGGAAAAATTAAAATATCTCTTTGTTTATTGACCTTCAATTCACATTGGGCAAAATGAAACACAAGCAGATGTCAAATGATATCACCAGTTAGTTTATTATCATTATTTGAGCTGTCTACTAAAATCTTGGATTAATTTCAATTATAAGAGTCTGCTTTATATACCCATACTGTTTAGTGTTTACTAACACACTTACATAACTAATTTGTGTGGGAGAAGAGATTTTGATGTTTTAAAGATTAAAGAATGTGCCATTTAGGATTTTCGCTTGTATTTCTAAGTGAGTCCGTCAAAATCAATGTTACGCCTCCTGATGGCCCAAAAATCAGTCTAAACTCTATCCAACAATTCGTGCACAAAACTGAAAAGTAAACTATAATTGTGATATCTTATTTGAATCCTCTAGTCGAGCCGAGTCGAAAAATCATTGTTTCGTAGCCAAAAAATGTGCGCAACAATACAAAAACCCAAATGTAAAGAATTTTTTAAATTATTTTACAAGCGTTTTCGTTTGTTAACAATGGCACGCACATCTTTCGACTACGAAACAATGATTTTTCGACTTAGCTCGACCAGAGGATTAAAATAAGATACCACAATATATACTTCCAGTACAATGCATAGGCCATTATAACCAATGGGAGTTTCGTGCACGAATTGTTAAATAGAGTTTACCGAATAATTAATAAAGGTCAAACTTACCATTAATCTAACTGAAATTCAAGACGGCAGACGAAATAATCTACTTAACGTATCAAATAATCAGGAATACGAATACCGGTAACGGCGGTAAGTCAGATTAAAAAAAAAAAAAATTTAAAAAATGTGACAAATTTATTACTCAACTTGATTAAGTTGAATACACTACTGTATGACGAGAGATTCGGCCATAAAAAATAGTAGAAAATGTTTTTGTGGGAAAAACACAATCTGAAGTTAAAATCTGTACATTTGTCACTTATTCTGAATCGTAGACGTAAAAACGAGTCAGGTCTGGGAAACTATACATAATTTGACCTTGTGGCTCACAAGTAAGACTAGAGTAAGACTTATACACCATCAGTTTCAGCAAATTGCTACCTGAAACTGTTGGTGGTTCAAGTCACAAAGTGGGAGTCAATTAAGTGTATGAAAATAATCCAATTTTGCATAAAACCTTGTTACTTCATTTTTTCTTTGACAAATGGAAAATTTTCAATTTTTTTTTTTTGGTAGGGGTTTTTAATTTGGGGGGTTTTTACCTAATTTCCCCTTTTAAAGACTTTCATTCGTATTTTGGGGGAAAACCCAAAACTGAAAAAAAAAAATAAATAAATAAATCATTGTCATTTTCAATTAGCATAAGGGGAAAAAATAAAAGAATAAAATTTCTTAGAAAAACCCCAGTGTGGCCTTAAAATACTGTACTGTTTGTAAATTAACCATAAACAAAACAGTTATGTTCACACAGAAGAGCCATGACGTCATTTCTTATCAACTTTTAAGGTGACTCTTATTTATTTATTTTTTTATCACGATAATTTTTGTTTGACATTTTCAAAAGGTTTTTTTGATAAAAATTGAAATTTTAAACTTTAAAAAAGACGAAACTGGGCTTGCCGATTGACGTCATCGCTTGCAATCCCAAGAAAGCACAACTCGCAACAGGTGTCGCAGTAGAAACTAGCGGGAGGAGTCGAATTAAAAAAGAAAAAAATTTATTTTTGTTTTATATAATATAAACCTTTTAAAAAAAAAATAAATAAATAAAATAAAATAAAATAAAAATTAATAATAATAAAATAAATTAATAAAATAAAAAAAAAAAATAAAAAAAAATTTGTTTTTTTTTTTTTTAAATTTTATTTCTGAATTTAAGTGTCACAAAACGTGTAAATAAAATGAAGATTTAACTCCATAGAAGGAAAAAAATGAATAAATATTTTGTAAAGCTTACTTGCAAGTTCATGATGTGCAAACACGTGCTGCTGGAGGCTGTGGATAAAATGCAATTGTGATTAAGTGAGGTTCGTTCCCGGAAGTGGGCTGGTAGTATGTAAACACACATGACGTCAATGCATGTTTAAGATTCGTAACACGTACCTGAAAGCGCCATTGTTTGACTAGTGGTAAAAATAAATATTTCGATTAATAAACTGATTTAATTCGTAATCAAATTTCGCTGTAATTCTTACTCATTCAGCCGATAAGTATAAAATATTAAATCAGATCCTTTCCTGTAATTTTAAACTACGGCCTATGGACTGCCAGTTGCAAGAAAAATATAAACGAAAAACATATATGTGTTATTATTATTTTTTTTTATATATTCGGCTTTGTTGCAAGTATTCACTTGCAGCACCCTTGCAGACTACCTTCATTCCTAAACAGTAAAATCTCGAACATTTGCGCCAGTTTACATCTTCACTGTTATATTTTTAGACTAAATATTAATAGAAAATAGAAATATAAATAGAATTTTTACTTTTATTTGATAAAAATTTCTTTAGTCAGATAAAAAGAAAGTAAATTCTTGAAAAATTGAATTTGTGTATGATAAAATAAAAAAAATTGCAAAGCGGCTTGGTTTTCGTCGGGACTAATTTGACCTGATCCTCCATTTTGTGCAGCTCATTTCCGATTTCGCAATAAAAGCCCACTTAATTCAGTCCTCGAGTTCTTATGAACTTGATCAATGTATTACATCACGTGTACCATACCCCGTTTACGGAATCTTGAGCTAATTTTTTTATAATTTCAGTTAACTGATCTGTATCCCTCTCCCTCTGTCGTGGAAATTAATGACCAATATGAGACTTTGTTTGTTTCCATGACAACTGGAAAGTTAATACAGATCAGTAGAATAGCAAGTAAACAATTTGAGCTCAAGATTCCGTGAATGGGATTTAGTATTAAATCTTAATGTGACATCCCGGTTTTTACACGAGTTTGGTCCTCGCTCTGCATTTCAAAAATTAGACACGACCGTGGCCTCAGACTCTGACTATGAGAAACTAAATTATTTTTATTTTTATTTTTTTCCAACAGGTTGTTTAATCGATTTTCGATATTTTAAAATATTCACCTTGCGATAAATACAATTTTCACCCAAATGTTTATTCCCCAATTTCATTTCAATGTTACAAGATAGAGAAAGGAGAAAATGGAAAATGTGCACACAGACAGGCTCAGTTAATAAATTTGTAAATTATTCATTGATTAAAAATCAAATCTAAAGTGAATCACAAGTTTGTACTTATATATTTATAGCGATTTTCTTCAAAAACACCACAGACCGGATTCCGTTTATTCACATCCTCCTCCTTCGTTTTCCTTACACCTCACCAACTTCCCCAGAATTATTTTCAACCCATTTGGCCATTTCCTGTAAACATACATAATTCTTCCTTTCTAAGCGTTTCTAAACCCAGAAAGAAATTTAGTCATCCCAGTCGTCGTCATCATCTTCATCGTCGTCACCACTATCATCACTATCATCTAGAAATAAATAAATAAATAAATAAATAAATAAATAAATAAATTATTTTTAAACCAGTTCAGTGATATTTCATATTTCATATTTATTCTTATTCATACCCGATGAATGTATCACCCTAGATCGTTCTGCTAATGCTTTCGCCAATGCATTCGCCATACCGTCCAATACTCCCTGGGGTTGAGATGGTGGTCGAAGAGTGTCACTCACCTAAACAGAAGAAAATTGATTAAAAACACATCCGAGATATATTCAGATTTAGTAGTTATTTAGTGTAGTTACTACACTTAGTCATAATCAAACAAATCAAATACATGCTTTCATTTCACTATTATAGACAGAAATAATATAGCTTTTTCAGGTTCCTAAAATAATTCGTTTTCAGTCTGCTAAAATGTACATTCAGTTCAATAAATTTGTTATTTCTACATTTTGCGTGACATTCTAGATGTCACGCAAAACCCGACTCATACAAAGGTTAATATACCTAGCTTTTGTAGTAGAAAACATTAATAAATGCATTAATTAATAGGATAAACAGCCTGTAGTGTTCACCTTACCCCACCACGCTCGATATGTTTTAAAACGACCCCTTTGCGGATGTCACCTAAAAGCTGATCGCGAGATGACTCACAAGTTTGCCTTTCTGGCACCTGGAGTTAAACAATTTAATAAAAGTAAAAAAGAAAAAAGAAAAAAATAAATAATAAATAAAAAATAAAGAACATTTGTAGAGAATATTTCTCTTATAATGGCAAATACTCGTACTTCAAATAATACATTTCGGTATTTGGTATTTTTCAAATTAATACAAGCGCCCGCTCATGTTGTTTTCATGTTCTTATTCTCCAGGAACGATTTCATTCTATTTCATTCTATTTCATTCATTATGTAGAAAGTGTAGAATAATACATCAAATTTATATCGATTACAGTAAAACCCCGCATTAGCACCCATGGGCTTATTATCAAAAAACCACCATTTTTGACCTCCAAAAAAAAAAGTCAAGCGGGCTGATTTTTAGCTTTTAGCTTTTAGCTTAAATACGCATATAAGCCCATTGGTTTTAATAGGCTTATAATCGAAAAAACCGCCATTTTTGACCTCTGAAAAAAAGTCAAGCAGGACGTGGGCTTATGTCCGGATATAAGCCCATGGGTGCTAATGCGGGGTTTTATGGTACAACATAATTCTGATGCAAAATCGTCATATAGGGTCATGTGACCATAAGAATTAGGAAACCCGGCTCAAATAATCCAACATTAGAGAGGGTCTCCAATCTCCATCAGAATTTAATTTACCGGTCGTAATTCTACTCCTGTTCTGATCTGGCCCAGAAGCTCGTTTCTAGAATTTGCAGGTTTCTGAGAGTCGTCTCGTTGAACCGGCTTCAAATTGCGCTTGGTCCGAATGTCGGCCAAAAGAGCAGATCTCACATCGGGTTCGCCGCTCTCGCTCGTCGAAGTTTCCTCGGATTCAGGTCCAGCAATGTCCATAGGCATCATAACGGGCGGCGGCGGTGGAGGCGGCGGCGGGGGAGGCGGAGCACCCGCACCAGTTGCGGGAGGAGCCGAGTGAGAGAACTGAGTGGGTGGAGGTGGGGGTAAATTTCGACTGGGTGGCGGTGGTGGCGGGGTTCCCATTTGATAATTAACCGTGGATGAGGTTTTCGGTTTATTAATCGCCGGTGGAGCTGAGGGCGGCGGTGGCGGTACAATGACGCGAGCTGGGGGAGCGGGAGGAGCAGGCGGATGCCGGCTCGCCGGTGGGGTCGGGGTCTGCATCGGTCGTGCTGGAGGAGTGTGACGGGTCGTAGCCGGGGTCATGGTTGGTGAAGAACCAATCGCCTGGCGTGCGGGCACTGGCGGTGGTGCTAAATCAAGGAAATAATGAAAAATTAATGAATATAGTAAAAAAAAAAATTTAAAAAAAATGTACTGCAATATGCTAATAGCAAGGTTGACCAAAATACTTGGGTTAAAAATACAAATTACAAATGATTCAAAATAGAATTGTATTTCAAATATACAAGTATTTTGTATTTCCAAGCTAAAAATTAGAAAACAAAATACCTGTATTTCAGAGCTCAGGTGTAATAAAGTATTTGAAATACAATTGTATTTTGAATCATTTGAGTATTTTATATTTTAAAATATGTATTTTGTATTTTTTAAAATATGTATTTTGTATTTTTTAAAATATGTATTTTGTATTTTTTAAAATATGTATTTTGTATTTTTTAAAATATGTATTTTTCTATTTTAAAATAGGTGCGTTCAAATGACTTGCTCAAGGCAATTAAACTCAGTTAATTTGCGTTCAATATTGCCTGAATAAAATTCTTAACTGTATAGTCGACTCAAAGTAGCAGGATAATGGTGTATTTGACGTCATATTCAACTGAAACCTCCTACTTAAGATTTCATTTAATTTCATTTGTGTGGATTGGGTATCTTAAGTAAAGATGTCTAAAGTAGGTGGTTTGACGTCAAATACATCATATTCTTTAAGTTAAAAATTTTATTCAGGCAATATTAACCCAACTTAACTGAGTTTAATTGCCTTAAGCAAGTCATTTGCCACAACTATGATGTCCAAAACATCATATGTGACGAGTTTAAGTCAACTAAGTAAATTTCTCTAAATGAAATTGAACACACCTAGTATGTATTTTGTATTTTCAAAAGTATTTGCAATATGTTGTTAGCAATAAGAGTGAAATACAATACATTGCTCTTCAGTTTGCCTAAAATACAAAATACAAAATACAAAATACAAAACGTATTTTGAAATACTTATTTCATTGCATTTTAAAATACATGTATTTTGGTCAACCCTGGCTAATAACCCATAATAGCAGCATTTTGACGTTAATACTAATAAACAGTAAGCTCCATTTCCAAAATATTGCGAGAAACTCTCATTGGCTAGAGCCTTTTCCCGGTGATTGTTCAATGCTCTTAAAAAATAATTCGAGAACTGACCATAAAAAGGCATACACGAACATAAACGAACAGAAACAAACAAAAAACGACCATAAATATGACCATATATGGCCATATATGACCATATATTTGTATTAATGTGTGAGCAAACAGGCTCCAGCCAATGGGAGTTTCTCGCAATGTTTTGGAAACGGAGTTTAGACTTTGACCAATATCATTATCGGCTGATAAATCGATATTTGCCGATAACGATCCAAGCTAGCACTGGGCACAAGTATCATTTACTGCTGGGGGATTGGGATTGGGATAAGGACAGTTTTTGTTTTGTTTGTTCTTTCTATGGTTTTTGTTGTAATTAGTCCTAATTTAATTAGAACCCAATCTGTCTCACCCAAGCATGATTCTAATTAAATTAGGACTAATTACAACAAAAACCATAGAAAGAACAAACAAAAAAACAAACCTTGATACAATGATATATCATTTCAAAATATTTAGGAAAAATGTTTAGGAAAAAAAATAGTTTATTAGCTTTAATTTATTTTTTGAATTTCTATTTCCCATAATATGTGCCTAATTCAATGCCTTCCAGATGGAATGCAGAAATTTCTAAATTTTTTCTTGCCATAATTTTTAACATGTAATTTTGTTCTGATTTCAGTTTTCAATATTACATGTGTTATTGAAAACTGAAGCTGTACTTATAAAACATTTTTTTAATGTGCATATTAAAAAATGTTTAATAAGTACGTTTTTAAGGTTTTTGGACTTTTGGAAATATTTTGAAAAACGTATCGTTATCAATACATATCGCGGTCGCTTGAATATCATTTTGAATCAGATCAAGGGTCCGACGATACGCCCAGTGCTAATTTTGACCAATATTACATCGGTGTACGTTTTACTGAAGAAAAAAAAAAAATAATAATTTTAATGCAATTTTTGTACACATTGGTATCGGCAATATTGGCCGGCCAATAATCAGTAGCGGTATATTGGTCAAAGTCTAATAAAAATAATACAATAAAATATCTTTCTCAAACATCACGATGAAGATATTTTCAGTATTTCTATTTATTCGAATGTCGCTATGCTGTCCACTAAATTGTGTTTACTTTCTTCATTAAGTTTTTGCAATTTTTCTCTGAATCCTTCGCGATCAATAAAATCGTAGATAAATGCACGGGTGTCTTCATCCTCGAGTTGTTTATCAGAAATTCCAACCATTTCAAATAATTTATTCATGTGTGTATCTTGCTTATCATGTTGGAAACCCTAAAAAGATAGATTATTTAAAAAAACTTTAAAACATTTTTTTGGGGGCTTTTATTACATCCAATCCTTTAGCTGGATTCCACCCCACGTGGGACACATGCCTAAAAAATAATCATGGTATTACTTAAAGCATATTTTCATCGGTACTAAATAACATACTGGAAATTAGTCGGATCACCAATATCAGCTTTAGTAAATCGAATCTTCTTTTTATCCTTGTTATTCTTTTTTAATGTACCGGTATTGAATGTTTTCCCCTGATTTCCAGCTGATTCTACAAGAAATACGTAAAAATTATCTACTTTCCTTTTCTCTAGAACGATTACAACTCACCACGCGTAGTTGTTATTGTTACATTTCCTGTGGGTGTTGTTGCAGGAACTCTGGAATTTGCATTTTTCTTTTCAGCAATTTTGAGTTCCCTATTTTTAAGTCTGTCTTGAATGGCAGTTTGAAACAAAATTGCTTCTTGTTCATCAGCAAAATTCAGTCCTGCAACACCTCCCTAAACGAATACAACAAGAATTATAATTGTTACCGTATTCAATTTCGCGCATCAAATAGATTCACCTCCGCTTCAAAAGTATGAAAATACTGCCTGGGCGTTCTGTACTTAAATTGCGCGTATAATTCCTGCTCCCATTCTAATTTGTGGTCCTAAAAATATATTTATTAATGTATAAATCAATATTTTTATCAGAAAAATAATTTATCCGGTAATTTACATTTATGTTAAACACTCGAATGAAGTACGATCGTCTCGAATTGTCTTTGATGAAACATGCAACTCCACATATCCTTTTCACCCATTTATTGTGCTGTGGCATATCAGTAAGGAAAAGTTGAATTACAGCTGTTGCCAGACTCTGAAATGTGATGTAAGAATGTAACATGAATTGAATTTTCTCATTTTCATGAATATTTACCTGACATTTGGTACCTAAAAGATTAGTCACAATATCATTGTCTTCTCGTCCCAAGATAATGGAAAGTTTACTTATTTTTGGGTTCATGTTAACCATTTTTGATATGGAAAATTAAATCAAAGTTGCTTCCCAGAACCGGCCATTACCTAAGCCTAAGCGGATGTACTTAAAAGTTTAATCAACTTTTTCGTTTTTTTTTTTCTAATTTTTTTAAATATATTTATTTATTTATTGATAAATAATATATTTTTTTCTGTTTCGTTCTTATAATATTTTAAAATTTAATTTTATTATAAAATAAAATATTGAAAATTAAAAGAAAACTTACAAATGTCGCCAATAGGCAACGCTAGCTACCTAGCTACATTATGCGTTTTCATATTCTTTTTGATTTGTATTATTTTATTGGGAGCTACAACATTTTAATTAATAATTCCAAATTTAGATGAGTGATTTGTAATTAAAATAAAAAACTCTTAATACGAGAGATTTTTAATGCGTAATTGAATTTACGAACTCTCTTATGCTTCGGATGAAATAAGACGAGTGAACAGGTCCCTAGCCAATAGAAAAAAGCGTTACAAATTTCTTATTTAAAATAAATAAATAAATTTTTTAATTGAATTCTAGCAAACTATTATATAATATAATAATAATAATAATAATATTTTTTAAAAAATAAAAACAAAAAAATACAATAGATGCAATACAAATCATAAAACTAATTCTGAAATGAGTCCTTAGATGGCGCATTAGTGCACGATCCCGGGCAGCAGACAATCACAATTCAATTGTGTCGTATATACGTGTTTGTTATGGTTACTAGGTGGTAACTAAAAAAAAGCAATAAGTAAGGTAAGAAATTCGTTATTTGACTGTAATTCCTATAATTTTTTTTGTTTTTGTTTTTTTTTCAAGCATGAGTCAAGTAAATCAGATCTTCGTCCAAGATCAGACGGAATCTATTGATACTTTGGTTGATTCAAATATATCGTGCGGTGAATCCTATTTAGTCAATGCAAAAGGAAAACTCATATATTGTATGAGATGGCAACCAAAAACTGAACTCAAGTGAGAATCTTTTTTTAATTTTATTTTTCATTTTTATTTGATTTATTTGATAAATAAATGTGATTTGGAGCAAAATGTTATCAAAAGTGACCAAAGTTTATTATTTTTATTAATGAGTCATCTGTTTTTGTTTTCAGAGCAATAATATTTCTTTGTCACGGATTTGCTGAACACATTGGCTATTACAAGAAATTAGCTCAGCAACTCTCGAAAGATTCATATTTTGTCATTGCTCATGATCATAGTAAGAAAATTTCATTTTTCGCACGCATTGTGCAAATCTCATAGATAAAATTCCCACATTGAGACGAGACGAACGATTACCGAAACGCAAAGTTTCGTGCAGTGAATCTTTCATTCAATTGCCTTGTACTGAAACACGTGTCATCTCACGCAAGGATTTCCTGCTGCTGCTGCTGCTGCTGCTCACAATACACTTAAAAGGAAGTGCGCGGAATTTTTGGCATCCACTTTACTCAAAAAAAAAAAATTCAATTTTTGATCACATGACTTGACATCGAAGATGCAATACGTTAAATTGGGATATCATGTTTGAATTGAAACGACCTGATATATATTTAAAAAAAGATTAATTATTGCACAAATCATTACCCCCACTAATTATGGGCACAATTTGAATGATTGTAGTTGGCCATGGACGTAGCGAAGGTATTCGTGCTCATGTGACCGAAGTAGAAGAATATGTCTTAGATGTCTTCCAACACATTGATTACATCAGAAATAAACATTTGCAGCTTCCGTTGTTTATCGTAGGACATTCAATGGTATATTTTTATTAATTTAACATTAATTTTAAAATTAAAACTCACTAGTTTAAAAAAAATGTGTTTATTTCAAGGGAGGGACAATATCAATAAAAGCTGCTATGCAACGACCGTACTATTTTCAAGGTGTTGTTTTAGTTGCACCGGCAATCACATTGAATCGCGACGAAGCAACGCCTATTAAAGTAAGTGAATTGTATATAAAAAATTGAAATTTCAAGTCGGATGTTAATAAAATGTGCATTTTTTAGATCTTACTCGCTAAACTTTTAGCTAAAATAGTCCCTACGTGTCCAGTTTCGCCGTTGTCGTTAAAAGATATTTCGAGAGATCTTGATGAAGTACGAGTTTTTAAACGTTTCTAAAATATTTAATTTTAAGTTATATTCCATTTTTAAAAATTTTTTATAGATCGAGTTCATGAAAAATGATAATTTGAGATATCATGGCGGAGTAAGAGCAAAATGGGGTTTAGCATTTATGACTGCACTACAAGTAAAGCTCATTTTACGTTTTTTTTGAAAATATAAAAATATTAATATTTTAATTTTAGGAGATTAATAACAATTTGTCCTCAATTGAGTGGCCTTTTTTGGTATTACACGGCAGCAGTGATCGGATAATTGATGTCTCTGGTTCGAAGGCATTATACAACACGGCAAATAGCAAAGATAAAACGATTAAGGTTCGTTGTTTTTAATTTCGAGAAATAATTTTAGGATATTGTGCTGAATTCTATGGCTTTGTTTCAGATTTTCCGGGATGCGTACCATAATTTATTACACGACACGCAAGATGTTCAAAAGCAAACAGCCGACGATATTTGCACATGGATCGGTGAACGTATCGCCAAGTTCAAGAATGCTGACAACGATGAAAAGCTTGTAAATGTGTAGAAACGTCTACATGTATCACATAAGTGTTATAATCATTGTTATAATCACAACTATTGTTACGACAAATTATTATGTGTAAGAAGAGTTATTTTTAATTTGATGTAACTGTTACAAGTTTGTTACACTTCGAACAAGCGTATATATCCCAATTGAAATATGTTTTATAAAGACATTCACTTTTGGTTATGTAATTGGTCTATATAAAGGTCCAATAAAATTTAATTATTAAAATTTTAGTTTGTGAGCCTAAAATGCATTTTTTCCCCATTAGTTATACAAATATAGAGTTCAAAAGTAAAAAAGTAATTTTAGACGCATTTAAAGCACTAATGGCTATCAAATGGCATAAAACTTTTTAAAATTGACTAACCAGAAATAAAATAAAAACCGCTAAGTACACTATTCTGGAAATTTTAAAATATACTCGAGAACTACTTGATGTAGAATTAATTTTTTTAAATGAAAAGATGCAGAAATGTTTGAGGGACATTTCCTAAAATTTTCTCAAAATGCATATTTTTCTTCTTTTTTTTTTAAAGTTTTGGATGTAGGTTTCTGAAGAGGTGAAAGTGTCATTTTTTTCAAAAATTCACTATAGTCTCAATTTTCATCCGATCATTACAAAACTTTAGGAGATTATTCAACACGCAAAAGTACATAAGCTCCTAAGTTTTTTCAATGATTAGAGATTATGGTGTATTTTTGAAAAAAAATGGCAACTTTCACATCTTCAGAAAACTACATACAAAACTTTAATTGATTCTAAACCAAGTAGCTCTCGAGTTATTTGAAAATTTCCAGAATAGTGTATTTGGCGGTTTTTATTTTATTTCTGGTTAACTAGCGGGTCAATTTGAATTTTTTTTATGCCATTTGATAGCCCTTTTAGCGCTTTAAATGTCGCTAAAATTATTTTGCAGTTGACAAATAGTTTAAGAACTATTAAGAGTTTTCTGAAGTTCAAAATTGAATGGTTTCTAAACTTTTGAAGTAGACATGGTTTGGAAGAAAGAGACTTTTGGCAGGTCAAAAAATGAATGCTTCGGAATTGTCACTTGGCCAATAATTTAAAAAAAATAGCAGACATGTAATAGATCTTGAAAAGACTGACAAGGAAGCAAATAATAAAGGCTGCAGTTTATTACATTAGGTACCGCCGTATATAATAAAATATTGATTCATAAAGCCGGTAGCTTAATTTATATGTCAAAAGAATTGACAAGAAATACACGAGTGATCTATGGTGCTTCAATTTCAGTTTGCTTGGTGGAAATATGAGACTAATGTGCTCAGTTGTGTAGCTCGGCTGCTTGGAGCAAAAAATATTGATACGTTTTAGTAACGTTTGACTTCCCATAGTCATTTATTAGCATTTGTACCAAGAACCCAGGTTGGTAGATGTACTTGGTACTTGCCTTAAAAACAGCTTGATTCCCACTGAAGGCAAAAACGTGACCTTATGTGGCAATTTTTCCTGCAAAATGCAGGATAAACAAATCAGTGGAAATCAAGTATCCGTAGCAATCACACTCATTAGAGCGCTAAATGTACTTATAATATACAAGTGACTCCTTTGCCTGTTCCTACTAGATTTCTAGAATAGATTGAATGTTTCAGCAAATAATATTTTATTTTAAAAAAAATTCGTAACATTTAATTTTCATTTTAAAAATACATATTTTTGCAAAAAAAATCTTCAACTTTAGTTAGTGGAGGCATAATAAAATTCATGTTTTAGACACTTAAAAATAAATAAAAACATTTTGCATGACCGGATACAACTTTTAATATCACTGTAAAATCTCCAGGCTACAATAAAACAGATAATTATTTGCAGTGTTATTCCAATTCAAAAGCGAATTAAATTTGATTACTTAACTACACGTAATCTTTAATAACAATAATAATAATGATAATAATACTATAATAATAATAATAATAATAATATAGTGAATTCTAGGCACATAGAAAATAAATTTTTTTTTTTAAAAAAAGTTTAAAAAGAAAAAGAAAAAAAGGAACAGGACGAAAGAACAAGTTAGTTGTTAACAACTACTACAGGTTTTTTGTTTTTTTTTTTTTTCCAGTTTAAAACGCATTGCAAAAAGTATTGACTTAAGATGTCAAGAGAATTAAGTTGGACACTAAATTAATTTATTGAATAAAAGCTGCATTATGTGGAATTAAATTATATTATTCAAATGTCGAACTCTCCCAATTTAATAAGTCGGTAAGTAGTAATTTTTTTTCTTCGTTTTTTTCCATATTAAACTAGGCTATGCTCGTAAGAAATTAATTCCGATTCACGTCCTGGGCAAAAATAGAAATCTGCTCTTCTTGTTTATACCAAAAAAGTTCGCAAGCAAAATCCTACAATGTACAAGATTATTTTGCACAGCTTGTGTCATTTGTTTGAAGTACTATGGTCCTGCGGGCCGAAATCACTACTGATATTTGAAGAATTTTGTTGCTGCTGCTGCTGCTGCTGTTGTTGTTGTTGTTGTTGTTGCATAAGCTGAAACAGAGTGGCTACATTGACACCGTGCGGAAGTCCACTCCAAGAAGCGCCTTGCTTGGGAAAATTGCCTATCATTTGTTGATGGTAGCCGGGCAGATTAAACGCAGTGCCGCCACTGGATGGTGATCCGATCGAATTGAATTGTTTGCGACTCAGAGCCGGAGATGATTGAGGAGATATGGGGCCACTGGCCATTTGATTAGTATTCACACTATTGTAATTACTATCTTGTTGTAACTGTTTGCTTTTAATCAGGTCGTTTAGCGTAAGTTTCGGTTCGGACACTGCATCTTTCGTGCCCAATTTTCCCTTAGTGCTTAATCCCTGTACTAGTCGTAGAAGATCATCAGTTAGAGTTTTTGCTTTCGCAGTCTTTGTGGGAGATTGGTTGTACATCCCTTCGGAATTCGATCGTTGCATGCTGGGTCGCAGCGCCGTGCTCGGCGGCGTCGACGGTTGGAGAAAAATCGACGGCGAGCGAGGCGGCGACAGGCCCGCGGCCGCAGTCGAGCTCGACACGTTTCCCACCGAAGATTTACTGACCACGCGTGACGGCCCAGGAGCACTGAAACCAGGCACTCCACCCTTTGGTGAAGACGGTGATGGAATTTCATCGTGAGACAAATGCTGCTGCAGTTTCAGTCTCCGACGAAATGTCTCGATTTCAAACCTATGTCGGACTTCGAGCTCTTCCCGCTCTTTTTGTTGCCTGTGCAAATAACAATTAATTAATTAATTCATTAATTAATTAATTAAGTAAGTCGAAGAAGGAAATCGAATACCTTGCCAAAATACATTTGAAATTATCGTCATTGAATACGTCTTCATCATCATCATCCTCTTCAACCTGGTGGCGGCTTGCTTGGTTCTGATCTTCAGCCAAAGCGTACTGTGGAAACGGAAACGGAAACGGAAACGGAAACGGAAACGGAAACGAAAACGAAAAGCAAAATAGTCGTTAGAAACTACGACTCGTGCTGTGTGAATAATTAATTGCAGAATAATGAATATCATCAAATTGTACAATTTCATCATTTCCCCCACCTCCCCCCGAATTCTTTTCTTTATTTCTTACCAAAAACTGGCGAAACGGCAAAGTGCGGCCGACTTCCAACATATTTTTATTGCGCGAATTAGCCAACAACTGGGAAATATCAGAAATGCTGGCAGGTCGTGTCAATCGCGTGACAGTGCTATTCGAAGATTCACCGGCACTAGCACATCGTGTCGGTTTCTCCATGCACGTCATCTCCCACATGCTATGTGCCCGAGCTAGCCCCGAAGAATCGCAGCCCGTCTCGTCGACATTCGAATTCGTGTTCAAATGCGACAATTGAGAAATGTCCGCGTAGCTTTTCGCACGGGGCAACGGGCCCGACACGGTCAACTGATTCGGCCGCTTTGGTTTCAATAGATCACTGCTACTCGTAGAACTGTGTATAGTTAAATGCACATCGGGCATCAAATGGCAAGACGGTGACATAATGGGAGACGTCGGTAGCGACTTGTGTTCCAACTGCGGCAAGCCGAGCACGTTAAGCGACGTTTCGCTTTTCATTTTGTGAAGAGAATTACCCTGGAATTGGTTCTGAGCCCGCTGAGGCTGAGCTAACCTGGGTGTATTGATTCCGACATTTTTCACATAAACTTTCTCAGTCTGAACTCCGATTTCGCGATAAATAACTGTACTGCGATGCAGCGCCGAATCTTTTGTACAAATCGATTTGGCCACGTGTCCAGGTTCGGCGCTGCTGCATCTGGCGGCCGCCTGATTATCGGACGCACTCAATGCATTGAATATGTTGGTCATAGCACCCCGCATTATGCTCGCCAATGCCGATTCTAGCATTGCTGGCGACAAATCCGTCGATACTTGTTTCCCCGATTTGGCTCCGTTTACTTGGAACGACGAATCGCAAGATACATGCAGTTCTCGGTTATCATGCAGCTGGGATAAATCAGACATCTGCCAACTGCTTTGTGAATTTGTCATGCTTGCAACATTAGGATTGTTGGATGGCAATCGTCCAACACAAGGCGCAGGTACTGACATGGAACGGTTTGTCTTCCGTTGGACAGATAAAGCATCCTAAATAAAATAAAATTGAATAAACAAATACAAAACAAAAACAAAAAATAAAAAATAAAAAATAAAAAATAAAAAATAAAAAAAAAAACAAAAAACAAAACTACCATTCAGTACAATATGGTCGGTTTAATAAGCAAAACTAAACTATAAACAAATCAAAACAAAAATTAATAAAAGCAAAACAATCGCATACACTTCTATGTCTATCTGTTCCATCCACTACGCGACAACATCCTTTTCAACACCTCCCTGTGTGCAACACTGTGTGCCAACTGCCGAGGCCCTCCCAAATTCCAATTTCCAAAATTACATTTTCATCAATTCAATTACCTCCGACTCTTGAGCAGTAACATGCAATTGTTTTTTGACACCACAATCGTCACTTTTTGATGGACTTTCAAAAGGAGTCGAAAGTGATGGACTCGTTTCATTGCTTTCTGTAACCCGCACTACCGAGAACCGGCCTTTGCTAATAGCGGACGATGATGATAGAGATTCTGTATCCTGGGTGAGAGTGTCACTGTTCGTATCTTCTTCTTGATTAGAATGAGATGAACTCTCTGCAAATTTAAAATACCAATCCTGTCAACATTTTTTCCCCCTCATTTCAGTTGAGTAAATGATGGTATTCAGAAAAATTTACAAAATCAGGTTTTAAGTTTTAGGAGTTTAAAATTTCGATCCACAAAAGATCCTCGCAAAATCAAGGTTTCAGTAGTTGCATTCGTAATTTTAAGAATGTAGTTAAATGCAAAATTAACTCTTGGTTATTTAATCATAAACTTGATGCTAAAATTAAACTACGCATCGCCATCTGCGCAAAACAATCACACCTTTCGTGATGCTGGTGTATGCTATGCAAAACATAGTCCCTGCTCCATAAAAATGTTCTTGTGTTTGTTATTTTCCAATTTCTGACGACGACAACACAAGCATATATCAGCATTCGCGATTTTTGTGCGCAGTTGGCAATGCACAGTTCAAGTTTAGCATCAAGTTTAATTGATTAAATTTCAAATTTTGGAATAATCGAGATTACCATCATTGTTTCAAACACTAGGGATATTCAAAAATTGTCGCATAAGTGCGCAAATGCGTAAGTGTGAAAATGAGATTTCCCACATGCGCACCGGAAGCCTCAAAAGCCTCATGTAATGGTATGTGACCAAGGATATATCCTTAATGTGACAATAACATAACATGAGGCCTATGAGACTTCCGGCGCACTCTGAATACCCCTACTGTTTGCAAATGCAGCAAATATACTTCAACTTTAATTGAAAAACTTATTATTCTTTTTTATTATTATTATCTTTTTCCACAAACCTGTAATTGGATCATCTCTTACTAAACTAACTTGAAAACGAGAAATTTTCGTTTTCATTGAACTAGTTTCGACATTATCATCGCTTTCTGTCTCTAGAACATTTGACGTGTTATCTATTGGACAAAATGTGTTAGGTGTATTGTCACTAACCACAGTCGTGTTACTAGTACTCGTATCGCCTAAACGAACAAATCAAAACAATCCATTAACACCAAATTGTCTTTAAATGTGTCAACTCACCTTCAGAAAAAGGCAACGACTCCAATACAACACTCGCTGCAGATTGCTGTGAAGTTGCATCATCTTTACAGTATTGTACAGTCTGCGATTGAGCTAATACTTGCACTTGAGGATGCGCTTGGGTAAGTACTGTCGCACCACCTGCCACTTGATTAACCGGACCTAAGTTCGTAGAGTCTTTACGAGTTGGTATTGCACTTTGCGAATGCAATTTCTGAAGCTCCTGCACAAAATTACAAATTCAATTCAATTCAATTCAATTCAATTCAATTCAATTCAATTAAATTTTTTTTTATTTTTCATTACTGGAATTACTTGTTTAAGATTTTCCAAAGCTGAACTCTGTTTCCTAATTCTTTGATCATCCAAAGTCACCTGCACTTGCTGTGGTTGCGGCATATTCTTTTGGCTACCTGTTCCAGACTGAGCAGCACTTGCTGCCTGAGCAAGCAACTGAGTCTAGAAATAAGATTAGGAAATAAATGAAACATAGAATAACGAATAAGTGATTAGATAGAATTAAAGTGATTTATATTCAATTCATGTGGATTTTAACTGCATGTAACTGATGTGAAGCACAGTACAAGCACAGTACAATAAAGTTAGTTGATCACCAGTAAGCTGTAAAAATCAAAGCACAAAACACACAATTAGATTAGGTGAGAAGCAAAACTTGCAAAAATACCAAAACCTAGTATAAACTATTTGTTTAGACACTTTAGAAGAAAAAAAAATAAAAAATAAGCATTCAGTTGCTGCAGAGATTGTAAAAATTACCTGGTTTTACCAAAATTACAAAAAAATCATAATAGAAACAGTTGGAAATTTAAATTTACATGAAGCAGTAGAGGAGATTGCTGACAGGTCAGAAAACTGCAGTATGTGTATGAGTATAATAGTATAAATGTCAAATGTCAAATGTCATCGTGTTTTTAATTTTAAATATAATTATGATTATGTGTATGTTGTGTGTGGTTTTTGACGCTAACCTGTAAAAATTTCCGCTTGGGTGATGTTGGAGATGTGGGCCCAGTGGCGGGCAGAATTTTGATATGTGCAACCTCCCCCAACTGACCACCAATCGTGTGATGCAGTTGGCAATACTGACTTAAGGTATCCAAGTAGCGCTGATGCTACACGCAAAGACAAAATCAGTAACACAAAAACACACAAGAAAACATCTTAAAACATTAATCAAAGAAATAAAATTTTGAATTTTGGCTGATTGTTTGCGAATAAAAATAAATTATTTTTATTTTCATTTCTTTCTTAGATTTAAAATCAAAAACGAAAACTAATTATTAAAATAAATAAAATAAATAAAATAAATAAAATAAATAAAATAAATAAAATAAATAAAATAAATAAAATAAATAAAATAAATAAAATAAATAAAATAAATAAAATAAATAAAATAAATAAAATAAATAAAATAAATAAAATAAATAAAATAAATAAAATAAATAAAATAAATAAAATAAATAAAATAAATAAAATAAATAAAATAAATAAAATAAATAAAATAAATAAAATAAATAAAATAAATAAAATAAATAAAATAAATAAAATAAATAAAATAAATAAAATAAATAAAATAAATATTCAAAAAATCTTGACCTGTTTAGTAGTTGACCTGAACGAAAATCATACATTAATAACATTCTACTTGTCTCACTTTTTTCTTTTCTATTCGAATCGTTGCTGTATTTTGAAGAGCTACTCTAATTACAATTAAACTTTTACTATTTAGCAAGAAAATTAAATTTTCAATTGTATTTTTTCTTTTTAATGGGCATTTGTGAAATCAAAGATTTTATTGAATTACTTTCAAACTTCAAATATATCATTCATCATTTTTTCACATTCACAACTTGGTATAACAGAATTTCAGTGCTGACATGCAACATTGTTGCCTTGAAATCTGAAGTTCTGAATGGAAACTTCAGAGATTTTTTCACGAGACTCAAGTTTCATTTCATTTCACTCACACGGAAACCACAAGTTGATCAAAAATCTATTTTGCCTCAACTTTAAAGACTAACAGTAAGAAGTATTATCATTAGTTCAATTTGTGCATAGAATGTTGAATTTGAGTAGTTGGCATAAAGTGCAGAATTAATAAATAGACAAAACAAATAAATGCAAAATCATAAAACAAACTTCAACTTAAAAAAAAAAAGAAATTATGATTAATAATTAGACGGTTTGCGCTTTCACGAACGTAATTTTTTAATTACGAATGTTAGATAAATACGAAATTTTAAAAATAAATCTCGTATTTAATTTAACATTCGTATTACGAACGTACGAGATTTATTTTCCATTTCGTTCGTATTTAAGTTGATAATACGAATGCTCGGCACACGCGCAGTGTGCAACAAAACTTCGCACATGCGCATTGATCTGGAATTTGAAGCAGAGCGTGGCATCCATCTTGCTTTTCATCGGCGTGTTGTATTTTCAGTAGGTTTTTAGTAATTCCTGGTTAGTAATTTGTTTGCAACTAACTATTTTTGATACAAACATGTCATTAAACACACATAATTTACAAATTTTCAACTGGAACATTACAATCTTTGAGCAAGCCATGTTTCTCGATCATTTGTTTATTTTGTTTCGTTCGTGTTTAATTGTTTGTGCAAGCGCAATCTGAAACAATTTTAATAATTATGAGACACGAGATAATAAATAAAAATAAATTTATTTCATATTTATTAATTATCTCGTGTCTCGTAATTAAATCTCGTTCGTGAAAGCGCAAACCGTCTATTATAATTAATTAATTATATAAAAAATAAATAAATCATAAAAACAACAAAGGCATAGAATAAAAGACTACGTTTAATTTCAAACAAAATGAACGTTCTACTTTTTCCCTGACAATTTTTTAAATTTCTTAAATCCTGTAATATGTATCAATTCATGTTAAAAGGTTTACGACATCAAAAGTTTAATGACTGAATAATGTTCGCCATTCCTTAAAATAGATCTTTATTTTTTTTTTAAAAGTTTAAAAAATCATTTTGTATCCCAAACAGCTCATTTGAGCTGTGCTGGCAGGGTGCTGTTTCTGACGTTATTACCCAAGTAATGCTGGGCGCAGACATGCAGCGATTCGCATCGCATTCCAATCGCTACTAGCTCTGCGCATGCGCACAAAACGTCACTTCCGTCGCCCAAGAGAACATTCTACTTTTGAAAAAAGTACAGCCACCGTGTACTTTTTTGTCAGGAGATGCAAATCGCATCCAATGGGATGAGAGTATTTTATCACGTGTTCTGAAGTCTATTTACCTATACGTTTAGAGCAACTCGGATTGGTCGGTGGACTGATCGCAGGAAAGTATTCGTACCCTAAATCACATGTCTGTCAGTAACCAATGAAAGTAAAAGTCATTTCTGAATAAATCGCGCAAAACCGCCATCTTGAAGAAATAGATGGCCCGGTTGAACATTTGACGACCGGTTTTGACCAGTTTTGACCGGTTTAGACTACTTTGTTACGCATAACACCATTTAACGGTTAGTTGCCACGACCAATCCGAGTTGCTCCAAACTTATAGGCAGTGTTGAACAACGTTACGTTTTTAACGTTACGTTAACGTTAATACCGTTAACGTTACGTAACGTTAACGTAACGCGCTACAAACGGCATTGTCATAACGTAGCGATAACGTTTTTTAAAATTTCCATGGTAACGCAGTAACATCACACTTTGCGTTACATTGTGCGTTACTACATATGCACTGTGCAGTGTCATATAGTGACAATAAGTCAACAATTCAACAATTCATCATATCATACAATCATACATATAATAAATTCATTCTGTTTCTGGTTATTATTTGAATAGATGACTACATTTTCTATTTTTCCCATTCAAATATGAGTTATTTTTCATTAATTTTAACTTTATTATTAATTTATTAATAATGTTTTTGCTATTTTTAAAAAATTTTTATATTTATTTTCATCTTTTTTTTCACTTTTTCATTAAATTTTTTTTGACAGTAACGCAAAAGTAACTGTAACGTTAACTTAAAAAACGTAACTATAACTAGTTACTTTTCTGCAGTTACACCAGATAACGGTAACTGTAGTAACTAGTTATTTTTTTAAAACAGTAACTATAACGGTAACTAGTTACTGTTTATGTGTAACGCGTGCAACACTGCTTATAGGTAAATAGACTTTAATTGCTCTATTTTTTTTTTTAGTCAACAATTGTTCCAAAAATATTTGTTGATATGATGTCATTACTAAGTAAATTGCTTAGTTATGATGTCATAAAAACAAATATTTTGAAACAATCGCTTCTCAATTCGGCCCAAGTCTGCTGTAGCAGAGGCGGTTTCTATTGCAAATCGTGACACAAAAACGCTAAACTCCGTTTCCAAAATATTGCGAGAAACTCTCATTGGCTAGAGCCTTTTCCCGGTGATTGTTCAATGCTCTTAAAAAACTAATTCAAGAAATGACCATAAAAGGGCATAAACGAACATAAACGAACAGAAACGCCCAGCATTAGGGTTTACGTCACCACTGGTAACAATCGCGCAAATTCTCGATTTGGTCTCGCTTATATCTCTCACTTTTCCATATTATTGTCGTCTCCTCGTTCAGCATTGGATTTAAACTTTTTAATATTTTTCAAAAAAACCTCTGAAAGATTATTTAAGGTTTTTAAACGATGCTTGATCCAATGGACCAATAAAAAATGTAATGTTGTAAACCCTTTAAAGACCAATCTCAAACTCTGGTCTGGTGTTCACAAATTGTAAAGTTGTTGCAGGCTGCCAACAAAAGCATTTGCCAATATCAAGAAGCAAGTTTGGTGCAAATAATTGGTTCATTTTGTTTTCGTAAATGAAATAAATAAATAAATAAATAAATAAATAAATAAATAAATAGAGACTTTGCGATTTTTCGTCCGAAAAAATTAAAATACGAAATCATTAAAAAACAAAATATTAATGTGATTTCATTTTGAATTTCGTAACAAAATAAAATAAATATTTCGTGATACATTTCGTGATATTTTTTCATAAATAAAAATGTGTTGCGCATGCGCCTTTCCGCCTGCTTAGTTTGTTCTGT
This sequence comes from Strigamia maritima, assembly GCA_000239455.1. NCBI lineage: Eukaryota > Metazoa > Arthropoda > Chilopoda > Geophilomorpha > Linotaeniidae > Strigamia > Strigamia maritima. The sequence goes on from JH432102.1 coordinate 215,767, forward strand.
TCCACCATTTTGACTCGATCTAACCTAGGATCTAACAGCCCAAGTTAACGGATCGTTTTTAATGATTAAACCGATGAGAAGGAACTTCTCATGGGTTCCTGGGTTTTTGTATGAAAAATGTATGTGTTTTTTTAATCATTTTAGTCAGCTTCATTCGTTCGTTTCGTTTGTTCAACGTAACGACTGCCTCGCCGGCAGTCGGTACGTTGAACGAACGAAGCGATAATGATGTTGACCCAATCTGTTCGTTCTTTTACCGTCTGACAAACAGTACTATCTTTTTTCTTAGTATTTTACGATTTTAAAATAATTTTTGATTTGTTTTCTTGCCATTTTGATGGTTTTTCATTTTTTCTTAAATTTTTCGTATTTTACGAATAATCAATTTTTATCGCAACCTGTAGTACGAAATAATTAAAAATATTTCGTTTTTTTTAATGTCGTAATTTTTCTTCTGAGAAATCGCAAAGTCTCTAATAAATAAATAAATAAATAAATAAATAAATAAATAAATAAATAAATAAATAAAAATAAATAAAGAGAAAAGAAAAGTAAAGTAAATGTTGATGAAAATAAACATTACATCTACGAGTAGGAAATCCACTGCTGAATGCCGGCGATGAACACTTGGATTAGGTTGAAGCAGAGGGTGAAACTGGGACGTAGAACGGCCTGCTTCAGGCTGAAACCATCACAGGAGACAAAGGACCAATCAACATTGACACCTTCTACAAACAAAGCTGACTCTAAAACAGAAAACTATTACACCAAACACAAAGGATTTTTTTCTAGGTTCCACACAACTCCGGTCTCCGCCTACCGTCAAGCTGCAAGCAATACATAACAAGGTTCTACGTTTGCATATTCACTTGGTTTTCATTTACTCGCTTTAAATACTTATTCAAACCAATTCAAACCATTTGCATTGTATTGTAGACCATAAATTTCAGCATTATATTATATCATTTTGCTGTTTAAATGTTTCAACTTTAATTTTTATTTTCATTTTAATTTTTTGTTTTCATGTTTGCTCTTTCACCATTAATGTTTGTTGTAAAATGTCCTCTGACCTACCCTCTGAATAATTCGCATTTTTAAACTATTCACAATCAACTTACCTGCTGAGTAACAGTAGCTGGCAGCTGAGCATGCTGGACAGCTGGCTGGACGGCAGACTGAACAGCAGACTGAACAGCAGACTGGGCAGCAGGCTGGGCTGCAGACTGGTCAGCAGACTGGTCAGCAGGCTGGGCAGCAGGCTGGGCAACAGGCTGGGCAGCAGGCTGGTCAGCAGGCTGGGCAGCAGGCTGGGCAGCAGGCTGGGCAGCAGGCTGATCAGCAGGCTGATCAGCAGGCTGGTCAGCAGGCTGGGCAGCAGGCTGGTCAGCAAGCTGGACAGCAGACTGGACAGCAGACTGGCAGCAAGCTGGACAGCAGACTGGGCAGCAAGCTGGTCAGCAGACTGGTCAGCAGGCTGGTCAGCAGGCTGGTCAGCAGGCTGAGCAGCAGGCTGGTCAGCAGGCTGGTCAGCAGGCTGAACAACAAGCTGGACAGCAGGCTGAACAGCAGGCTGAACAGCAGGCTGAGCAGCAGGCTGAGCAGCAGGCTGGACAGCAGGCTGGACAGCAGGCTGGACAGCAGGCTGGACAGCAGGCTGGACAGCAGGCTGAGCAGCAGACTGGACAGCAGACTGGACAGCAGGCTGGACAGCAGGCTGGACAGCAGGCTGGACAGCAGGCTGGACTGCAGGCTGGACAGCAGGCTGGACTGCAGGCTGGACAGCAGGCTGGACTGCAGGCTGGGCAGCAGGCTGACCAGTAAGCTGGGTATCCAACTGGCTGGGAACCTGTTGAGCGTAAGACGTCGGCACTTGACCGTTCCCCGATGTTGTTACAGTGGTAGCTGACTGGGTAGTCAATGTTGCTTGAACGGTAATGGACTAAACCGGTAAGAGTTGGTTAATTGCAAATTATTCACAATAGACAGTTTAGAATTTCTCGTAGAGACAAAAAATTAACAACAATTACTAAGTTTACATGAACACGTTTTTCTGGACAATGACGTCATCATTTATCAAGTGGAAAAGTGAGTGAATACTCCATTTTTTACTTTTCCACTTGAGAATTGATTACATCATTTCCCAGAAAAGCATGTTCATGTAACTAGAGTAATTGTGTAACAAAATTTTTCAAAAATCTCGTCAAACCATTCTTTATTTCGTTTTTTGCCATTCTCATAATGAAATAAATCTCGTACGAGAAATCGCAAACTGTCTAATAAATTAATTTCCAAATACGTACTCCTGGGTCAGAGTTAGCCACTGAAGCCGCAGACGTTTGTGGTTGAATGGCATGATTGCTCACGTGTTGCGGATCGACATTGGCAACCTGAAGCAGCTTTCTTTGAATCAACACATCTGATACTGGCAAACTAGCTTGATGAACTAGCTGATGAAGTGTTGTTGACCTGAATGAAGCAGTCAATTAACAAAGAATTAAATGGAAATCACATTTTCACTTACCCAAGATCCAAACTGCCTTGACTTATTAAGGGAGTTTCTGCATTACTACTACTTCTATACGTCTCGGTGCTACCCGTTTCTGTCGGTACAAAATCACCCGAAGAAATTGCTAGAACTACTGGTTGAGCGGCATCTACAGGCAACTGGTCAAAGAACATTCAGCATAAATACAACATTCAAATTTCAAATAAAATAATAATAAAAATATCCAACGCCCTTGGTTTAATCACTTATAGCTCATAAGCAGTAAACCGCCAAGTTATTATTCAGTTGTAATACCACAAGCGCTGGTGTGATTGTCGAAATAAGCTTGTAACAATGAATTTTTTTAGAAATCACGAGTGCATCAAAATTTGCAACTTGAATAAATAACGAGTGCCCGCAGGGCACGCGTATTTTATTCTGGTCGCAATTTTTAGATGCACGAGTGGTTTTACCAATGAGTAAAAAAATGAATGGTTGCAGGCTGTTTCGACAATCACTAGCGCGAGTGGTATTCGGGAAGAGAATCTAACGAAAAAAACTACAACATCAAATCTATATTTCTCAAAGGACTTCACGAGATTTCGCGAGATTCTACTGGATTTCATGGGATTCTACGAGATTTCGCGAGATTTCACGGAATTCCACAAAATTTTACGAGATTTTACAAGATTCCGCGAGATTTCATGGGATTCCACGAGATTTCGCGAGATTTCACGGAATTCCACAAAATTTTACGAGATTTTACAAGATTCCGCGAGATTTCATGGGATTCCACGAGATTCACGGAATTTTAGCAAAATACTCGACCAAATGTAAATCCTGTAGAATCCCGTAAAATCTCGCGCCATCGCCATTTTGGGATTCGGGTGAAGTGGCTCGTTCTGCCGGCTAATTGTTTCAGAAGTGGATAAAACAAATTTATTTTCGGATATTTTGCATGGTGCTCAATAATCAAAACAATAGGCGCGCCGACCAATGAGATTCGACCAAAAATTCGAATTCAACGAATCCGCGCATACGCTCTCGTCGATAGTTTTCACCAGTTAGATTCTCACCAAAAAACCATGTTCCTGATTCACATTGTGCACATTGTTCATTTTGGCCTCATCCTCACCCAGTTTTTCTCTTGGGCGTGGGCAAGTTACCTCACTGAGGTGTAGACTTTAAGCAAAATCATCACCTGAATGAGATGAATAATCCCAACAAAGAATAAAAAAAACTGGGCTAAGAGTCCTTAAATTTATTGTTTCAATTTTTTTTCCAATTTTATTTCAGATATTTAGCTCCTACTAAAACCAAGTGTTATGAGAGTTTTTAGGACAAGAGTTTTTCCATTGCAACAACTCTTAGTATATCTATAATAAGAAAATCCTGCAAGCCTATGAAATCTTACAAGAAACTTAGGAATTCTGCAGTATAATTTGTTCTTTCGATTTAAAAATTAGTTTCTACTTTCGTCTTTCAGCAGTCACGTGTTATACACAATTCACACTACGGCTGAAAATACAACTGAAAATACAACTGAAAGCAAATTTCTGCATAACTACGTAAAAATAAACTTTTCGGCTTTGCACATTTTCTGTTGCGGAAATTATTCAGTTTCAACTTTTAAGCCAATAATACAAACAGTGGCTAAAAACCGAAACCCCTTTTAAAAGATTTGTAATAGTTTATGATTGTCACTCGAGGTTCCAATTCATTATATCGAATTGCCAAAAATTACAAAAACACTTTGAACAATCATGAAAAATTACTTCTCCTTTTTCAGTTTTTTAACTTAATTTTTTCTCCCACCTGAGTTTGTACATCTGATGTAACAAATGAGCTTGCACAGGTATCAACAACTGTGTGTAGTTCGTGCACAGGGCTGACAACGAAGCGTGTCAACTTTAACGGCTAAAAGTATAAGCAAGCAAAATAATAAACAGAAAGTGAACATATCACATCAGCCAAGCATCACAACAATGCCAATAGCAATTATGTCTAACTAAACTCCGTTTCCAACACATTGCGAGAAACTCTCATTGGCTAGAGCCTTTTTCCGGCGATTGTTCAATGCACTTAAAAAAATAATTTGAAAAATGACCATAAAATGGCATAAACAAACATAAACGAACATTAACGAACATAAACAAACATAAACGAACATTAACGAACATAAACAAACATAAACGAACATTAACGAACATAAACAAACATAAACGAACAGAGACAAACAAAAAACGACCATAAACGACCATAAAAATGACCATATATAGTATGGTAAATGTTAATGTGCAAGCAAACAGGCTCCAGCCAATGGGAGTTTCTCGCAATGTGTTGGAAACGAAGGTTACTTGTTTTATTTCTATCAACCATTGTTAAAACCGTGTTAAAATTTTAACACATGCGTACAGTTATTGAAGAAATTATTTTCAAATGTATTTTAACCAGCAGAAATTTACCTGTTGGGTTCCTGTTCCTGCTGCGGTTGTTGTAGAGATTACCGGCTGTATAACTGGAACAGACGCAGCAGATGTTTGACTGAGTTTTCGTATAGGAGAACTTTGAACACCAACTTCCTCATTCGAAGACATCTGATCCAAAATAATAATAATTTTTTAAAAAGATTAAATGAAATATTTAACAACGTTTAACAACTAACTAACGTAACATTCAAATTTGTTTTCAATGACAATTTGATATGCTAGTTTAGAAATTTAAAATTCAACTATTTTATCTAAAACCATAGTACTGGTGACCATTCACTGGTCCTTTCTCAGTTGTTCTCAATGAATGACAAATGAGTTGATGGTAACATGTGCAATACTCTAGAAGACTAAATGTTTTCACAACATTACATATAGAGCATAAGAACCCATAAGAACCCTGAAAACCATTCAAAATCATCCATCAATTCATTTCATACCATCAACATATCAACCTTTAAATTTTGCCCACAGTTTCCTTAATGTTGTCTGTTCTTGTACGTCAATGTTAATTAGTCAGGTATAAAGTGGGTCAGATTCCTTTTGTCAGTTAATGGCATAGTAGCCGCTTACGCTGGTAAACCCTATTCTCTCTCTTTCTCTCCTTAATGTCTAAAACATTTATTTCAATGCATATCCATTCAATTTACAATAATTTGTTAAATGTTTAAATCGAATTTCGTATAATTAGAGCTTTGGCAAAGTTATTTGGCCTATGCGTAACCAACACCAAGTGCCACACAAATCTTATACTCCAAAATTTCCTTTTATGTGCAAAGCTGCACTTTTTGAGTCAAAGACACATTAAAAATGCAACATTAGAGATGACATTCAAGCACATGCCTAGTACTGTACTACTATACTTCGAGAATCGAGATTAAGGGTATGATGCACTATGCAGTCTACAACCTTGTTCAAACTCACTTTCTCAGGATCAATGTCTCGGCCTTGGCTTCTTCGTGTTGAGTTTTTGCGTTGTGAATTAGGACTAGTCAATATTTCATAGTTGAGTGATGGTATTTTCGTTGGATTTTCTTTAACTTGTCGAACAATTTCCTGGATTTGTTCATTTAAAAAGTCTGCATACTGTTCTGGTAGTAAATTCGAAACAACCTAAACATTTCAATAAAAAGTTTCAATCTGTGTTAATTAATGAAATTCCAAGTAAATACTAAATAATACCAGATTATTCGCTATGTCACCAGGCACAAGATCGCTCACATCGAATTTAAAAGTGACAGTTCTTTGTTTGGTCGATTCCAAATGACATTCCACCACCATTCCATCCACATTTAGTACAGTTAATTTCGGTAACCTTTCCTGCGTCTTTTTGCGCTTCGAAGCCTTTTTCTTTTCTATTTTCTTTTCTTTGTCTGATTCACTAAATTCTCCAGCTGAATCCGTGGCTGTGCAGGTGCAACTAAATATAACGAATAAGAAAAAAATCATGTTACAAAATTGTAAACAATAAAAAACAAATATAAAACTCAAATAGTACAATTCTTTTTTCGCTATTTAGTCTACATCAAATCACCACTGCATTACCATAGACATCTAGAAAATGTTTTACACGGTCTCTCACATTCTAAGAATAAATTAATTGCCTAACTGTTCAATACTATTGCCTATTTGTTTGTTCAAAACTATTATTCAAAACTCTAAGAAGACTTGACTTTTTACAATCTATTCTAATATGGATTCATTTTGTCAGATTACGTATGTCAGATTCAGTTTTGTCAGATTTAAGACGTGTATGGCCTGAGTCGCTGCTTACGTCAGAAAATACTAACTTATTGACTTATTTCTCTAAATGAGTGCTTGCTTTTCCTTAAATCTACGTAGCCTACTTACCTATCTGATTTAGCATCAGAAAGTCCTTGTGACAAGCTATCGATAGACGATAAAGTTTGCGTGGCGTACAAACCCTCTGAATGGCTAACAGAAGTTTGAACATCGTTCATACCACTCTGAAATGAACAAAAAGTTGTTTTTAAATATTCAAACACAATTGATTATATCATAAATCATTAGATGCATTAGGCACTACTCTTAACTTTAAAAAGCTAAAGCAAATAGCAAATCTTATTATATAAAAAAATTATAAAAACTAAACAAAACCAACATTCACAATATCTTAAAACTACAACTTCTACCTCACTAGATAAAATTAGCTCTAATTCTCTCAATCGAATATTATTATTGTGTGCAATTACAATTTAGTACCCGAACCTAAGTTAAAATGCTCATTGGCAGAGTTAATAAGAAGACATTCCCAAAGCCTTTAATTAACCAAATCCTTTGACTATAGGAAACTGTTCAGACTCAAACACTTCTCTCTTACTAATACTAAAGTGTCTATTGTTGTTAGTTAATTGGTTCGCAGAGATCAATGACAGTGACATACTAGAAGAATCACATGACGAAACCATTTCACACTAATCTTATCTAACAAATACCGTATTTCATTTCATTGAATTAAGCTAAGCCGGACACTGCCTATTAAGTGTCATGATTATAATATAATTGCTGTGCTACAAGCATAGTCTTTACGAATATTTAGAATCATAAATTGTGACTTTGTGAGGTACATTAGGTACTTCACAATGCCGTCACTGTTCTGCTTATTACTTCATTCTATTTTATTTTTTCTTATTTTTTGACAGAGACAATAGCTGCGTTCAATCCTGAAAACAAAAGTCACTTATTTGCCTTAAAAGTAGTTTGTAAAGCAAGTATGACGTAAATTATGTCATAGTTGCTTTATAGAAGTGACTAAAGTGACTTTAGAGAAAAGGAAAATACAACCTATTACTTTGCCTTATAGAAGTCACTTGTTTTAACTGTACATCCTCAGTTAAAACAAAATGACATGTCATTCTGTTCTACACTTTGGTCAAATGAAGAAAAAACAAAAATTGGTAAGTGTTTTTATTGAAAAGTCACTTTTCCATAAGGCCAATAGGAAGAAGTGACTTATCCTTTTCAGGATTGAATGCACCTATTGTTCTCGTGCCAAAATTTCAACGTTTGAAGAAGCCAAATAAAATAGAAGATTCAATAAAATATGATAATTTGCTCATGACTAAGTGTCTACGGTTTAAAATGGCCTGCATAATTTGTCTGTAAGTTCTTACTTTGTGTTGCATCCACTGATTGCATTTGCCAAAATGAATGAAAGAAGCTTGTACAAATGCTAAAATTTATTCAGTTGTAATACCACAAGCACTAGTGTGATTGTCGAAATAAGCTTGTAACAATGAAATTTTTTACTCGGTAGAAAGGTAGAAATCACGAGTGCATCAAAAATTGCGACCTGAATAAATCACGAGTGCCTGAAGGGCACGAGTGGTTTTACCAATGAGTAAAAAAATGAATGGTTGCAAGCTGTTTCGACAATCACTAGCGCGAGTGGTATTCGGGAAGAGAATCTAACGAGAAAAACTACAACAACAACAAATCTATGTCTATATTTCTCATAGGATTTCACGAGATTTCGCGAGATTCCACGAGATTTCCCAAAGTTTGTCCGTCATATTGCACGGAATTTCAGCTGGGATTCCATGAGATTCCACGAGATTTCACTAAATTTTACGGGATTCACGAGATTTTAACGAAATACCCGAATGTAAATCCCATGAAATCCCGTACGCTCTCGTCGATAGTTTTTACGAGTTAGATTCTCAATAATAACCAGTTGAAATTATCTGCTGTCTCGTGATTTATTTCCTCGTATGTGCTGTGACGTCTACAAACCATCAGTGCTTCTAGTAATAAGCTACATTTAAAGGAAAGGCTAGTCCAGAAAATCTCAACATGATCTCAATTCCCAAGATTTTAATTAAAAAAAATACCATATCCCTTAAAAAGCTAACCTTTAAGCATACTGGTAATACATACACTCGTCAATACATCACTGCAAAAATAAGAAATTTGCATTTTTTTTTAAATTTTAGTAAACCTTACGATTTTTGAGTTTAATTGAGTTTCCAATTAAAAAAAAAATAAAAAAAAAAAAAAAATTAAATTGTATATTTTGAATATTGTGCATAAGCAAAAATATGAGCTACTCCGTTAATTCAATTGTAAAAGACGTGTGAAAGTTCACACATATCCCCTACCGGTTTAACAAAATTCTGTTCAGATTCAGACGCACCCCGACAAAAAAATTAACAACTTCATACAAAGCGTTCTTAATTTGCCAATAGAAACTTGTTGAAATCTGTCTCGAATAGTCTCAGGATTATTTGATTTTTTTATTTATTTATTTAACTTCCCCCGTAATGAAGAGAATTGAATTTAAAAAACTTCCATCCTCTTGTGTCTTGTCGAACACAATCCTATCCAATCCTTTCCTTTCCTTTCCTTTCCTTTCCTTTCCTTTTTCCTAACTATGAACTGTAGACAGTAAGCAATGCATGCAATACAAACTAAAAATAAAATTGTGAAAATGTGAAAAAAGAAGAAAAATAAATAAATAAAAATAAAGCTGAAAGTCTTCCTTCTCTTGTGAGGACATGCAAACATGCTGTGTACGTGTGTGATGTGATGTAGTGACCAAATTGAATACATTGTGATTGGTGAGAACTGAGAATACCTGTGATAATGCAGGTACCTGCGGGACAACATTTCCTTCAATTAGAGCATTCTGGTTGGGCTGCACACAAGCTTCATTCATAGATACCGGCGATGGCAAACCGTCACCGCCTTGCACATCTGTAGGCAACTTGTTATACATTTTAAGCGGCATGCCAATTATATCAGACATTTGAACACCTTCATCTGGGGGGTTATTGGCATTGGCCTGCGACGACTGAAGCAATAACAACTGCTGCTGAATATAAGCGTGAGGAATGTTCATGTCTCCAGATTGGTTAGTCGAGGATGGAACAAAGCCAGTTTCGTAGTTGCCGCCCGCATTGGCATTGGCATTGGCATTGGCATTGGCATTGGCATTGGCATTGGCATTGGCATTGGCATTGGCGTTGGCGTTATTGGGTTTTGGGCTTTGGCCATTGTCAAGCGTTAAGTATTGAACAAGGGAACTGCCGGGGCTTAGCGGAAACGACGATGGCAATACGACGCTCGTCGGCGAAGAAGGGATCGACGACCTGTCCCCAGGTTGGAAGCTGCGCGACGTCTGCGGAGTGATGTTCAGCGCCGGGTAGTTGAGATGCAACGGCGTCGCGCTTCCCTGGACCAATTGCAACTGCGTGGGTGCTTGAGTCGCCTGAAGATTTGGCACGAACGGCACCGGCTGCTGGTGGATTTGGATCGTTTGCTGCGACATCGAATAGGCGCACACCGGCTGTGTGGTCACGTTCGTCGGCGTGGTGTTGTAGATGGCGTTTCCGGCCTGCGATATGCTCTGGAATTCGGTGCCGGTCAACGGCACCGACATGCCCACGTGCGAGTGTGCGGTGCATTGCGTGACGGATGCTTGCTGCGTGTAGGAAACCGGAGGAAGACTCATCGGCACCCCGGCGCAGGGCGACGGGATGATCGAATGCGTGGGCATTACCTCCAGTTTGCTAATCGGCAACTGCTTCTGAGTGTCGCCAAACTGATCGGCGTCCACGTCGCAAGTCAGCGGCAACGGCATCACGTTTCCCGGCGGAATGGCGGTAAATTGCGCCATGGTCATCGACGACTGGTCTCCGAGGCCCGAACAAGGCAGTGGATGTTGCTGCTGGATCAATGGCGTTTGAGACACTTGGATATGACCGGCGCCCGAAGTCGAGTTCTGGGGACTTTGATTGCAGTACAAGATATTGGCCTGCACTTGCTGATTGGCGTCCGAGGCGAGAAATTGCTGCAAGTGGGCAATGTCTTGGGTGAACGCGCCCTGGTGGGGCGGAGAATTGCATCTTCCGGAGATTGAGAGCATTGCCGGGGATCCGTTAACTGCTGGCACGTTCTGCGCTTGAGCTTGGGCCGAAGACATGACGACGGTTTGCTGCTGAAACTGCGGAACTGACATGTGAACTTGCCCTTGAGGAAACTGAACGGCCGAGTTGTGAAGATTCATAGATTGGCTGGCCGAGAAACTTGTTTGCAAATTGGGAGTCATTGCTGGATGGCCAGATGTTTGCAACGTTGCACTGGTTGGCTGTAGCGAAGGGGTATTAAGGACATGATTAGAATGAGCAAGAGATGGATTATTAGATACAAATGTTAAAGCAGCTGCAGTACGCGAGGGCAATACTAATAAAGGTGTCACTTCGCTAGACCTACATCTGAATGAGTCGCAAATTTCTGTGCCTACCTGAAGGTAAGGTTGAAACTGAGGACAGCTATGAGTGGGAGGATATATCTGTTGTTGTTGTTGTTGTTGTTGTTGTTGTTGTTGTTGTTGTTGTTGTTGTTGTTGTTGTTGTGGCTGCTGTGGCTGCTGTTGTTGTTGTTGTGGTTGCTGCTGTTGTTGCTGCTGCGGCTGCTGCGGCTGCTGAGGAATAAAATTTTGTGGTATAAAATTTTGGAATTGATGATACTGTTGTTGAGTCGTTTGAGCCTGGCTAGTTGGTAATTGCTGATTTGCCCCGCTCGTCTGATTAGGGTAGGGCTGAGTCGGTTGGTATGCCTATAATTACAAAAAAAAATGTTCATCACTCATTCAGTACAGGCAATGTTTTAATATCGATTAAAATTAATTTAGGTGATAAAAATTCAAACACACTTGCTAAGTTTTACCAATTACCAACTACTCTCAAAAGCATTACAGTATTTGTAACCCGTTTACAATTTATATGCGGATAAAACAAATGTTCTATTTGTTTCCCGCATTTGATTTTGCAGTTTTTGCATATTTTTTTAACTAGTTAGAATCTAAATAATGTGTCATTATGCAGACACTGAGATTTCACAGTCTTGCATTGACTATAAACTGAAAATTAATTATACGCGATAATTTGCCTTGCAGCAGCAGCAGAGCAACAGCAGTGCAACAGCAGTATCCAAATGTTACAAGTTAGTTTCACTGCTATTGCTAATCAATAAAATATTATATTAATATTATATTATATTAATAAAACGAAGCAATCGAGCGAGATCGACCTCATGCCGTTCAATGTTATTTTAAATGAATAAAACAACACACAAAAAAAACGCAATTACCACCGTCTTGACCTAAGATTACTGACCCAAGCAAATAGGTACACTGTACCACAATTTTGTTTTGTTTTATTTCATTTCGACAACGTTTTACAGAATACTGTAAATGCATTCAATTTGCAAGTATTGTTTTGTTTTATTTTATTTTATTGTATTATTTTATTTTATTTTATTTTATTTTATTTTATTTTATTTTATTTTATTTTATTGTATTATTTTATTTTATTTTATTTTATTGTATTATTTTATTTTATTTTATTGTATATAGAGAGAAAAGGAAAAAAAGCACTTACTTGGTTGTTATTTTGCGAAGAAAAGTAAGGAGCTTGTGGCTGACTTGACTGAGGCAATGTCACTTGAGTTGATGTAGGTATAAAGTGTTGAGACTGTTGTGTTGCCTGTAACACTTGTTGAGATTGTTTTATAGTAGCATCTGAAGGTATTGTTGCATAGCCACTGTCTGGTGACATTTCAGTTTGAACTGTAGGAAAAATGTGAAAAAATTGTACAGTTGAATAATGACATTCAAAGTGGATATTTCTAAAACCAGCTAGTTTCTCATACTTACAGTCTAGTCCCAAAACCGAACTGCGCACACTCACAGATACGTATATTTTTCAATATTGCGCGCATTGTATGCAGCAAAAAGTAAACCGTACATCCATGAAATCAAATTCAGATCGTAATATGCAGTGCTCAATTTTCTACACTCATAGAATGCTTAAAATCGAAACTAAAAAGTTGCACTACAATTACATTCAAGAAAATAAAATTTTATCATATCTAACAAAATTTTCAAGTCCTATACAAATCGAATTTCAGAATTCATTGCCTGTAGTGTAACTTAGCTAGTGTTAAAATTTTCCTAGATTAAGAAGTTTCAACAATTAGTAATTAAAGAGACATATAATAGGATATCTGTAGGATATCTGTAGGATATTTTGGCTCTAATTGACTAATAACTACAGTAAGCTATGGAGACCCGATTAGACATGCGCGGAACAGTAACACCTTTTTTGATAAAGCCTTATTATGCTTTCTTTAGTCGCAGCCCAATATCTTGATGCTAAAATTCAACTGCGCATCGCCATCTGCGCACAACAATCATACCTTACCTTACGTGAATGCTGATGCAGTCCCTGCTCGTTGTTGTAAAAACATACAAGACCAGGCCTATTATTCTAAATTTTTATATTTTAAATGACAACATTATGAAGAAAACTTCCAACCCCAGCCTCCTCGTGGCCTCCCCTGGATACTCCATTGCAGCACTTTGCTTTTCCGCTGTAGTAGTGCTACAGTAATGGGTCCTCTGGTTATCTTTCTCTCCTCCTTTTTTGCTCTTCTCTCCCTTCTGTGGCTTTTGTCTTTGTGTTTTTGTCAGATTAAAGACGTGCATGGCCTAAGTCGCTGCTTGCGTCTATAAACTCAATTCTATCTACGTGTTTGTTATTGTCCGATTTACGACAACAACAGCCGACTATATTTTCATGCAGCATATGTACGTACATCAGCATTCGCGATTGTGGTGCGCAGTTCAATTTGAGCATCAAGATATTGGGCGCTGATTATAGTAGTTAGTAAGAAGTAGTAGTAAAAAGTGTTAAGTAACATATACGATTGATCTTATTTCCTACATAAACTGTTTTGGCATAATAAAAATTTTAAATTTCTTTAATATGATTTTGAAGATTGTATTAGTGAAAACCAGGCAATGCAGTTGCTAAAGAGGATGCGCAATTCGGTTTAGGCATCCACGATAGCGAGATTATACAAAAATAATGCTTAACCAAAACACCTATTGCAAATTCTTTTCAGTCCACACATCATAACAATTAACGGGCAACAGCACTATTTTATTTGTTAGCAAAAAGACAATTTTAGCTTTTGCCTGTTGTTTTAACGTGTACTGAAAGAAATTTGCAGTTTCAATGTGGCATCAAGATTCCGGACGCAAATTGCAGGTGGTTCACAAATGTAAGCTTTTGAGTAAAATTTATTAAGTAGAATAAATAAATATGGTAATAATAAAAAGTAAAATCGGTAAGTACAATTTATTTATTACACACTCCAGCTGTAAATACAGTAACTTGTATCGCCAATAGTTTACCAATCTAACTACAAATTTACAAACAACTAAAGTCAAAGCCAGTCTGGCTTTGACTTTAGTTGGCAACATTTTTAACAAGACTTTTTTGGTTTATGTTTCTGATTGATGTTTCTGAAGATAGCTTTCAGATAAAATCTCAGATTAGTCTCAGGTTTGACTGGCTTTAATTTAATGCTATTGATTATGATAGTGAGTGTAACAAAATTAATATTTGTGTCAGACTTTGTATATAGTTAATTAACACACAAAGGTAAACAATTTCATAACGTTTTAATATAGCTTATGTCAGTGTATGTTGCGCAATAGTAAGGTTAAATATTTAGCAGATAAATAAAAAAACAACAGAAAAGTGACAGAAACTTAGTCACTCTAAAAGTAAGTATAAAATTCTACAGGTAAATATTTTTTTCATACAGTATAACAAAAAGCATTCCTTATCTCATCATTCGTATTGTCAATACAATAGACAGTTTGCGATTTCTCGTACGAGATTTATTTCATTACGAGAATGCCAAAATAACAAGATTTTGTTACAAATCTCGTCACATGTATTCTCGTTTGTAAGGTCTCGATCGAGATTTTTCAAAAACCTCGTTTCAAATGGTCGTGTATACGACTTGATTTGTGCAGGTGCACTGCATTCAACAATTGTCCTGAAATTCTGCCACCATTTTCCCTTCGCTTCGGCTGCAATTTTGGCAAATTTGTGTCGATTTCAATATCCCAGGTTAGTTTTTTAATCAGTCAAACACCTTGCACAAACCACAAGCCAAATACTTAGGCTTAATTTGTGATAAAGTGCCTAGTTCTGCTAAAAATTGTTGTGGCCGATTTAAGTGTTGTAGGTAATGCTTCGTGACAAATTGCAAACACCAATACGACATTTTATTAACAAGATTTAAAAAAACAAATTTTTTTTGAAAATTTCGTTTTTTTAAATCTTGTTTTCGGTCTCGTAGGAGAAATCGCAAACTGTCTAATGCTGGGCGCAGACATGCAGCGATTCGCGTCGCATTCGAATCGCGGATGGCTCTGCGCATGCGCAGAAAACGTCATTTCCATCGCGCGATCAGAAAATGTACTTTTGAAAAAAGGACAGCCCGTGTACTTTTTCACTAGGCGATGCAAATCGCATCCAATGGAATGCGAGTATTGCATCACATGTTCTTAATGCTCCATTTTTAAGTTTGTTTATTATCAACAATTGTTACAAAATATTTGGAACAACATTATATTTTGTCATAGCAACAAATATTTTGGAACAATCGATTCGTGCCAAGTCTGCTGTAGCAGGAGGCGATGACCGTCGTGAATCGCGGAACAAAATCGCTGCGCATTGCAAATCGCTGCATGTCTGCGCCCAGCATAACGCTAATGCACAATTTGGAGCATTTGTCCAACTGTTAGAAAATTTTCCCTTCTGGCTTTTAGTATAATCGGAAAGAAGAGTTCACCAGAAAAGTTGTAGACAAAATGATATTAACCAATCATGAAACAATAAGTTCAAATCCATCAACAATACTTTTCGTCCTTTCATTCGCAATAATTCGAATCTTTGAAATATTTTTTTGGGATTTGCAAGAGAATTTTGAAAATTTTGAGTGAAATTTGAAGAGCTTTTTGTGTAGATTTTAAAAGATTTAATATGTTTGGTTAAAATGTCCTATAATAATTCTAGGTTCTAACACTGGAAAAGATTCAGAGAAATTGGACGTCCATGTCCATGTCAGACGAATGTCGTACCCTTCAGAAGTAACAATTGTTTACTGAATCTGGCTCCAGCCTTTCGATCCTTCGCCGTTAAATCATGCTATCTCTAGATTTTATAATTTGTCTAATGTCAATTATAAAGTACAGTCAAACCTGTGCGATCTGGACAAAGCGCCAACCGGACAACTCTCTCGTCCAGACAAAAGTCCGAATAAATGACCGTTGTCTGAACTAAAGGAACACTGTGGACCGGACAGTGCCCGAAGCAGAAAAAATTTGGGAATTTGTCCGGACCGCACAGGTTTGACTGTACTTTTATTTTAAATAAAAAATATCAATATTAATATCTAAGATTTAAATATTTCTATTTCAACAACATCCATCAATAAATCTATTTGTTTATGGAATATTCCATAGACCATGATAAGACTAACTTAACTATAACAATATCAATCACACCACTCCACAATTCCGCAAATATTGATACAAAATTCAAATTTTTTTACCACTTATCTTACAAGTAATTTAAAAAAACTCAAAAGTTGTGGTTAGCAGATACAATTCTTGTCATAGAAATAGTACCTTAAATCAGGATGAGAAACAACTAGAATTTCCAGTAGGTCATTCATCCATGTACTAAGCAGGCTCAATTCTGCATAAAAGCTGTCATTCATACTCATTATTTAAACCCAACTAACGATAGATACCAACTGTAAACCAAACTAGAGCAACCATATTTGTTTTAAATGAACTGGAGAGCTGCTATCGCCACAAAACACAAAAAAAAAGAAGAAGAAAAAAAAATCAACTAAAGTCAATTTTGTACTTCTGCTTGTTTTTATTTGCTTTGATAAACCAGTTTACTTCAGAAATCATTTTTTATATTTGGAAAAACCTATTGTAACCTAATAAAATGGATAAAATAAACATACAACTCAAGTCTAATGAATCAAATTCAAAATTAAAAGTTCAAATATTTCTGCAGTGATTTTATGTTTAAACAACCAAACATTTTTATCTATAACAAAAACAAAAAAAAAAAAAAAAAAATAACAAAAAAAACAAATGAGCACACCTGTTCAATACTAAAATTTTCTAATGAGAATTGTGCAAGCCGCAGCTGAAAGGCTAGCGGCTGCATGATTCCCTTCTACAAAATATAAGCATTGCTCAGGAACAAATTTAGCCAAAGCAATAATTTATGTATGTACACACTGCTAAGTTTCTTACTACCGGTAGTGCCCGCACGATTTTCTATTTTAATTCAAAATATAAAAAATCTAAATAAAAAAAAAAATTTTTTTTAAATAATTTTAAATTACAACTAATTTGGCAGTCCAAATTTAACTCAACATGGCAGACGATATAATTAAACGAAAGAATGTATAACATTGTGAATTATAGAGACAGCTTTTTAGTTGCCGACTGCATAATTTCCAATGTTAAAATAAAAAATTCATTTAATATTTCACTTGATCCATTTCCGTACAAAAATTTCAACATAAAATAATCCCACTAAAATCACGATAATCCAAATTAAATAGCGCTGTATCACAATCCCATTATGATACTAATCGCACCGATTGGAAATATATGAACCGATCAGAATAAACTAATCATAACTAGAAATAGAAACATTTTCTTTTCCCCTCCAAATTTAAAAAAGAATAAAAAAGTCGAACATGGCAAAACTAGATCAAACAAATCTAACCCATTCAATAAGAAAATCTTACCTGGCCAGTACACAAACTTGACAACAGGCCACATGCTGATATTCTCATTCAAACTCGAAATTCAGATATTCCATAATTAATAATAAAGTTTTTTTTAAAGAAATATCTACATTGTAAGCATAATGGATATGTCACATATTCTTTTCTTCATATTACCACATTGCATATACTCAAACCATTCTTAAGTAAGTAGATAACAAGATAGTAGCTGTTGGGCTAGTCGACTGCTGACCCAGGGTGGGACTAGTATGAATCACTCACAACTCACAAGAGTGTCTTGAAGACTAAAATTTTGCAACTAGGTAGTGCAACAAACAAATTTTAAATAATAGACGTACATAATAACAATTTAAATTCATGCATGAATAGCATTAATTGTGAGGAAATATTCGGCGAGTGTTTTTCATTTGAATTTCCTCTTTTTTTATTAAAAAAAAGAAAATTAATTCAAATTTAACTTTATGAATTTTAAATATTTTTTTTTATTATAGAATACATATCATTTCAAATTTGTTTTTTTTTTTTTTTATTATATATTATATACGAGTTTATCAATAATAAAAAAAAAAACAAGCCAAAATGTAGTATTTATCCTGTGGGCGAAAAATTGAAGTTTCGCGTGACACCAAAATGGAAGAAAAATTTAGGCCATAAACTGTGGATGGAAATTTTACAAACTAGATAAGACTGGTTTGGAACAAAAGATTTTTTAAGTTTCATTTTTTAAGTTGACAAATTTATTTAAATAAGAAACAAAAACAAAGAGCAAAGAAA
>JH432102.1:240309-256846 GCA_000239455.1 Strigamia maritima
GTAAAAACTTAAAAATTGTCACAGATAATAAATACCTAAAATTTCAATTAAAAAAAAAAACAGGACCCTGCATCACACACCCCAAATAAAAACAAACACACAGTTTTGTTATCAAAGTTTGTTGCAATTTCATTTTGTTTCCCAACATTAATTTCGCCATGTAATTGAGTAACCATGCAAACCCAATTAGAAAAAAAACAAACAAAAACTCAATCAGTTAGAGAAATTTCGCAATCATTACATCAACAAATTGACATAAATCAAACATTTCCTTACGAGTGCAACCAACCGTGAAGTTCCCGCTTGTGTTTGGAACCTACTAAACACATCGTAGCAACAAAATTTGAAAAATTAACAAAACTCAAAAAAATAAAATATCAGCTAAACTGTTTTGACAGATTTAAAACAAACTCAGCACCTTGCACCACCACTATCAGTGAACCATGAGTCTCTAGGGTGCAAATGAAGGGTCCGAGGGGTCTGGAAGAGTCTGCTTTCTTTCTAACGGCAGATTTACATTCCTATATCGACTGGTTTCCAAGATGCTGAGTTTGTCGAAAGCGTCTCAAAACAAGAAATATACCGTATTCCCTCGGAAACAACGACATGCCGGTAATTACGGGTCTGACCAGTTTTTGACAACTAGACAACTGGTCAATTAATAATCAAATGAACAAAATGCCAGATAATTCGAATGGATCTGTCCCTTTGGTCACATTATTCATCACCCTGGTCAGTCTCGCCATTATCCGGCATGCCGTTCATTCCGAGGGAATACGGCAACACGAAAATATATGGTTTTTCAAGAATTACCTGCAATTCACACCACGCCACAGCAACTCCCGTTTCCGAATCCAAGCCTTTATACACAGTTTTAAACGAGCCGCGCCCGATCTCCTCTTCAAACTTAAGAAATCGACCGTCGGGAGAATTGTCGACGGCTTTCTCGACATCGTCTTCGTCTTTGACTTCCGCGTCCTTCTTGTCCGAATCGTGTTTTAATCCCTCGGGCCGCTCGCCTTCGACCACTCCGATTTCTGCCAAACTGTCACTGGGATAAAACTCACATTCGAAACTGCCGGGGTCGCAGGTGACAATTCCATTGATGATATCGTCATTCAGTCTGGAATTGTACACGCTCGTTGTCGGCACATTTTCCATTATGTTTTGAAACTCGGAATTTGTTGCAACATTTTTATTCGTATTCCCAACTGATGAAAACATAATTGCTGTAGACGTGTTATCATTTTGGGCCAATCTTTCATTATTCGAGGCACTTGATATAGGCTTAAGCACTGATAGTGGAAGGCCTAAATGTTTCTGTTGACGACCACTAATTGGTGGACCATAAGAACTATTGTGCGGACTATAGTATTCCGAACTTGAAGTCCCTTGTGATTCCGAAGACGATGAAGAACTCTCTGATTTTGGAGACGTGGTTTCCGCCGGGTCAGAGTTCAACTCATTGCTTCTTTCTGGTATCGACTCATTGGTCGTGGTCTCCGCATCACTCGTTAACATTACCCAATTAAATAACTAAAAAAAAAAAAAATTTAAATACAAAATTAAAATAAAAATAAAAAAAAAAAAAAAATTAGTGTTTTATAAATTAAAAAACGATTTAATTGATACATCTATTCCGCCAATGAAAAAATTCCTTTCATAAAAATCGACCAATCATGCGCATTGATCGATTATTATTAAAGAGGAGATGAAATTTGTAAATATAATAAATTCGATTGTTTTACAGCAGACTAGTGACAACGTGACACTACAATGTCGACATTTAAAAATACAAGAAGTGATAAATCGAGTGTTCTTAACCGAATTAAATAAAAGAAATTAATAAATTAATAAATAATTAAATAAGTATATATAAATTTATATAGGGGAAAATGTTACCTTTAAGAAAAATTTTTAAGTAGATCACTTCTTCTGTACAATATGGACAAAAAATAAATCTGCAATGGAATAATCGTTAGAATCTGTTAAGGCTCAAATTCTCGTTTGTTGTCATGTTTCAATCATATTTAGCCATTTCTCATCGATTTAAGCCTGTCTTATCACACCGATTTATCCAAATTTTAACCTATTCAGCAGAAGATAAACAAATTGTTTTCATCTTACTCATGTTCTCGAACAAATCTTTTTTTTTCTTTTTTCTTTTCTTTTTCCTTCATTTATAATCGCAACATTCATAATGAAGTAGAAAATAAAATTAAAATGCGGAGAATAGAGGAATAGAAAAGAAGAAAAGAAGAAAAGAAGAAAAAAAAAAGAAAAAAAAGAAAAAAATCGTGTTTCACTATCAATTACATCGTTTTCTATCAATTCGTCAGAAAAAAAAAAAATGGTAAGAAAAATTGGTAACTTACCACAAATTAAAATACATGTTCCTAAGTATAAAAACTTAATAGTAGATTTGACTCATTTCCAATACGTATTTGCTGTTCCGTCGTAAAGCACTCAACTTGTATCATTACCCTATCGAAACAAGAAACCTTCAAGAGAATTTGTTGTTTAAACACACGTATTTCTTTAAATGATAGCCAATATGAAGCAACATACGTGTAAAATTTCTCCGAATCTACCACAAATTCTATATGAGCCTGACAATCCACCGACACACGAAGTTGGGATTCACTTTGTAACGGAACGAAGTTAACGAAATCCTCCGTAAATTCACAGCGCTGTCTCAGTTCGATCGACATCACACGTTCTACGTCATTGTTTATGTTCACTGGTCTGACTCTACACTTTAGCTGACGTCATTTCATTGGCTCCGAGAAAGGAACGACGCAATCATTTTTATTTTTGTTTTGCAACAACCACGGCCTATCGTACATAACAAGCCTGTTTCATATTGTAGTTATATCTAGTATTCTTTCGTTTCTTTATTACACACAATAAAGAAAATTTTACTTAAAAAGGAATATAAAATTAGCTAAATACTAAATTACTATAATTACCGCATAATTACCGTCTCGAGATGACGACAATAATAATAATGACACGCACGCTTGTAGAACACTGACGGCCGTGCCGATTCTATGTACGTCGACAAATGGCTGACTCGGACAACGAAAGTGATTCGTCTGCAGGTATTTAGGAACAAAAATTGACATACATAAAAATTAGGATTGATTCAAGTGGCATATATCCCGTTTAGCCAAATAGTTTCACTTGCCTAGATTTTTGTTATACTTTTTTTCTATCATACCTCGGACTTGTACTTGCAGACGTAGAGACTCGAAATGTTAAACGAAAATCCTCTGCCGACAGCTATCCTCTTCCTGACAGCACGAATGAAGAAGAAAAGGCTAAGAAACCACGCATTGCAATTTCAGTCGAGACTTCTGAAGCAATGAAAAAGAAGAAATCGATGCCAATTTGTTTAAAATTAGGAGTTCAAGTAAATTTCTTCCTAACCTAACATCCTAACCACACACATCCGTTAACCAATTTTCACTAATAATTATCGAAATTGATGCAATTATTTCAATTTATATTTATACAATTTAGAAGCCGAAAGAGGTTCCTAACGTGGTGAAATCGTCGAGCGCGTCAGTTGCGAAAGCCTTCAACAACGAAGAAGTTATTTTTTTTTTTTATTTTTTTTTAAAATTTTTTTTTTTTTAAATAAATAATTTTTTTAACTTAAATTTTTAGGACGATGACGATTGTGAAGAAATGCCGCCTGAAGCAAAAATGCGGATGAGAAACATTGGTCGGTAAGTGAAAATGTCATAAATTCCCGAGATTCTGACAGCTGGTGGTAAATTGCTTTCGAGTTTCGATACGTCATACAGATAGGTTGCACCTCGAGATCAATTACTAATTATATTCAATGAATTTATCTTAGTAATTGTATCTTGAGTTAGCTTTTAGTCATGCATGCTGAGGAAAGGAAAGATTGTTGCAAACACAAGATAAAAGTGTGATGATAACAAAACATGATCCTGGTTATTATCAACTTTTCTTTTTATAAATTTTTTGTAAATTTTTTATAAATTTTTATAATTTTTTTTATAAATTTTCTATAAATTGAAAGTTGTTTTGAATTTATATGGGGAATAATGCAGGGTTTAGCTAAGTAGCTAACAACTGCATCATTCCCCCTTGTTAAAAATGCTAGCTCGATTTATGATGGCATTTGCTGTGGTGAGTCATCCGAATGTGTTTTTCTGAGGTTAAAAATACAATAACGATCAAATTTCTTCTATTTAATATTTTTATTTATTTTTTTCGTTTAATTTACTTCTTGGTAAAGAGTATTTAAGTCAACCCAACCCTAACTTTGAATTGCCTAGCTGATCAAATAGCAATGATTGTAGAATATTTAAATATATTGAATTATTAGCTACATTCAAACCAGATAGTTTAGGATTTCAAGGACATTTTATGAAAGGAATCGGAGATTGGCATTTCTTAAGGTGCATTTACCACAGGAAAAAATAACACTTACAATACATTTAGAGTGGCAAAAAATATCATCACATAAAGTTTTTAGCATCTGAAGTTCAGGTTTGCTAACGTGAAAAACGCGAGAAAAACAATGCGAAATGGCGTGACGTAATTGGTGCCAATTACGTCATGCATTAACGTGACCATGCATGACGTAGCTAGTGCCATCACGCCATTTTGCACCATTTCTCATTATTTTTCTTCGTGTTTTTCACGTTAGCAAACCTGAACTTCAGTTGCTAAAAACTTTATGTGATGATATTTTTTGCCACGCTAAAGGTATTGCAAGTGTTATTTTTGTGTGTATTGACAGTTTAGTGAAATATCATTTTTCTTTTCCTGTAATCTTTAAATGGAGCGCGAATTGCAAATGGCGACGATCGAGGTCATCGTCATTTGCATTTCGGCCTGGTGAAGTAAATGGTGGAAAAATTTCATGATTAGAAAACTGAACTTAAAACTTAAAGGGGATATTACAAGAGGTAAGTGTGTGGTGCAAACTCTGTTAAGAATCAAGCTCTACAGTTGAAACAGACTCAATTTTAGTTTATAATCATTGGAGCAAAGTTAATCACATGATTTATTAACCAATCTCAATGTTACAAATGAGAGCATTTAAGTTATGGTAAGTTTTATAGACAGTGAAGATTTACGAGTTTAATGGTTTAAATGTCTTATTAAATCTTTTCACACTGACCAACTACACAAAGTATAACTTCAGCTCTTTGAATGCAGCTGCTGAAAGCTTTTATATATTTAGTTTTAATGGAGGAACTGGCTGTAAAAACTCGAGTTGGTGTGATGATTATCGGCCCATGTATTCCATCATTATTCAATATTTATAATACATCTATTAATACGTGCCATTACTTTAAAAAAAAAGTTTGGCAATTATACAGACACGTCAACACATCACAGTGCTTTCGATTATCGAAAATCTCATCAGCGGGCCTAAACTTTATCACTATTCAATTATATTTTTTTGAAAGTTTTACTCCCCATTCTACTAACATATTTTTGGTTAATTTATGTTGTAATGAAGTGATTACAACATCAACACACAACTATTTCTGATAATAACTGTTTAATATTGTTGACTTGTATAAAAGATGTTTTAACTAAACTCTATCCAACAATTCGTGCATGAAATTGAAAAGTGAACTTTTTTGCATTGTACTAAAAGTATACATTGTGATATCTTATTTTAATCCTCTAGTCGAGCTGAGTTGAAAAATCATTTTTCCGTAGCCAAAAAATGTGCGCAACAATACAAAAACCCAAATGTAAAGAATTTTTTAAAATATTTTACAAGCGTTTTCGTTAGTTAACAATGGCATGCACATTTTTGGACTACAAAACAATGATTTTTCGACTCGGCTCAGCTAGAAGATTAAAATAAGATACCACAATATATACTTTCAGTACACTGCATAGTGGGAGTTTTGTGTACGAATTGTTAGATAGTTTAAACTATTTAAATTTTGCAAAAGGTTTCCATTCAGACCAAATAAGGAGGGTCATGGCACCCAGCTGAGATTTTAATGGTTTGTAGTAAGCAACCGGCAGATTGATAGTTGCTTGCCAGAGAAAAAAGATTAGTATCGCAAGAAATGGGGGTAATGCAAGTTTAGATCCTGTTGACAAAATGTTTTCTTTTGTTGAATAACATTTTCTAGTGTTTTCTTATTTATAAACATTGTCATAGACAGGCATTCTCCAGGACTCAGACCTGCATTCTGGTAGTTTTCTTCATTGCCATCCAGTGGCAATAGTTGAAACTCGCATGTTATAACAAGTGCCAAGTTTTTCTTACTAGGTGATGGAGCGTTAATGTATTTCTTCATCATATTTGAGTAATTCTGTCAACTGAATGTCTATCAACTGAACTCTGGATACAGTAACTACAGTCTGAATAGAAACAACCAAAAAGTTTCATTGCCCACAAAAATATTGCTACTGTCAGCTGACTTACTTTCACTCATTGCTGTTTTTTCTAACGTTATATCAATTACTAAGTTTACAAGAACACGCTTTTCTGGAAAAGGACGTCATTAAATCTCAAATGGAAAAGTAAAAAACAGTTCACTTTTCCACTTGATAACTGATGACGTCATTTTCTAGAAAAGCGTGTTCGTGTAACTAGCGTAAATGTTGACAGATCTGAATGCACACAGACATAACAATGCATCCAAGGCCAATTGATCTTTGCATTCTTAAGCCTAGTACACACAAGCTCATTCCGTACACGTAATGGCACAGGAAATCAAAAACTGAAATTTCTGTTTTTGTGGTACACACAAAAAAATTTCCTTGTGAGGAAATATTCCGCAGCTGGAAAAATCATTCTTTCCGCGCACTTGGTGCGCGGGAAACCACCTATTGTTTCCGTGCATGGAATCTTTCCAACTACCCATAATTCATGTGGTTTAAGCGACCGGTTAAAAATAAAGATAACCAGATCACACCTGGTTATCTTTATTTTTAACCAGTCGATGCACTAACCACTAGGCTACCTGTCCCCGTGTTTATAGTGACTAAATATTTTTTATTTTTTTTATATGCGGTATTTGGCCTATTACATAATGAATTCTAGAATACACTGATTGTGATAGGAAATTTGCTTACTGCTTTTGGCAAGTGATTTTTACATTTTTTCAACAGTAACGTCACGAGGGCTGTGCCGATTATTGATAATTTCAGATCAAGGCACGAAAAATTTTGCTTCTGAATAGAACTAAAGTGCACGAAGGATTTATTCTGTCAAGAATTTGAATGACTAACTCAAATCAATAACTGCATTCAAAATAGAAAAGAAGTCATTTCTTTTTATTGGCGTTTTGGGAAAAATGACTTCTCATTGATTATACTTCAGCAATAGTTATTGAAGCATGCCCAGTGACTGAAATGATCAAAGACAATTATCAAAAAAACTGCAACAGTATTAGCTTTCTGACTTTGTTATATGGCATGGTTGATTGATGAGGAAATATTTATGATAGAGTAGCGTGCTAGCATTGCATAGCAAAGTCATTTTAGGCTGGATTCGCACTTGAACTCATACATAATCCAGTTTTACGTTTGGAATCATGTCTGGTTCCAGAAAGTTCTCCCAGAAAAAAGTTATTCTTACAAATTCTTTTCTGTTAAGCCTAGTACACACACCAATTCAGACTCAAAATTTCCAGCTAGTCTGAATTTTCTATGTGACAATCATCAACAGAATTTTAAATAATGGATGATTCCACAAGCAAAATTTCTACTGGGAATAATGTGGTACACATGGTTTGCTTAATGACGTCATATTACAAATGGAGACTGTCTGAAATATTTTTTTGCAAATAGACTACTGTTGAAAATGTCGCTTTGCAAATGTCGTCGATGAGGATGATGAAGTATTCGAAAATCAATGTGTCAGGTTACTATTAGCTGCTGTTGGTGTTTTCCTCTTTTTGGAGCCATTTTTACTAACAAACGACCATGTGGTTTAGGTAACCGGTTAAAAATAAAGATAACCAGGTGACCTGGTTATCCTTATTTTTAACCAATCGTCTAAACCACATGAATTATTATTGTTATTATTATCATTTAATTTCACTTATGTTTACAACATTTTTGAAAGAGAGAACTTATACATTTTTAATTCACGGCTATAAATAAAGTAAACATCAACATCAGGAACAACATTTTCAACTATCCAGTTTCACCTTGCACTTCCTTGTTCACGAACTCTTGAATAAAATCTACTACTTCAACATCAATTTGCCTGGTGAGCAGCTGTGTTAATCTTGTCTCTGTGTCAATCCTGTTGACTTGAACTAGACCATGTAATTGCTTAAAGTCCTCCATCTCCCTGCACGAGAAGATATGTAATAGTTTCCTCATTTTCCATACACAATCGGCATCGATGCTGCATTGGGGGGCATCCAAACATGTATAGCACGTTCCAATGTTCCGCACCTTTATTGTGCCCAGCATCTTCTCTGGTTAATTGTCCTCAAACAGATACTCTTCTCTATCGTAGATTTGTTTCAACGACTTATACCGAGCATTATACGATGACTGGTCAATCTTTGTCCATTGGTGCTGAATTCCCTGCTCTAAGTGACTACCTACTATCGACTCGCATGTAATTCTTTGGTCACTCTTAACAAAACATGTTTGGTCGAGACATTTGTGGTTGTAAAAACCCATCAAAGATATTTATACTTATTTGTCAATGTTGTCCATGATACGTCCAGCACTCGCTTTTGCTAAGTCGTCCTCCTCTGCGGAATACCATAATTTGCGACTTTTGCGTATTAATTTCCAGACGATTTTGCGTGATATATCGTTCTAATCCGTTGATCATTTCTTGTAATCCTTCTCTGGTTTCTGCTATCACGGCTATGTCGTCCGCAAATTTTAAACAAAAGATCTTATGCAATCTGATTCCCGTTCCACCTATGTTTAATCGTTCCCATCTTTCCTCTAAATCCTCAATAAAGATAGAAAACAAACATGGGCTAAGAGGACAACCTTGTCTCACCCTTTTACTCGTCCAGAAACAATCTGTTAATCCCTCGCTAGTTATCACCTCATTCCTTGTCTCCTTATATATGTTACGGATATTATCTAATTTTCCATAATTTTTCTAATAAAATCCTACGATCTACCTTATCAAAGGCGGCTTTTAAATCCAGAAACAATACATATAACTTTCCTCATGGTCGTTTCTTCCGGTTTTCTATTAGCGTGTTTAAGACGAATATGTTATCTCTCGTACTATATTTTTTCCTAAATCCCGCCTGGTTTTCCGATATCTTGTTTTCTATTTCAAGGCAACTAGACAAACGGGACGCCATCATACTAGTCAACAGCTTGTACCATGTGTTGAGCAGGGTGATCCCGCGGTAATTCTTTTTGTCTTCTGGGTCCCCTGCCTTCAGAATTGGCGTGATTAATCCATCCCACCAAGAATCAGGCCATTCTCCGTTCACCCAAATCTCGTTCACCCAAATCTTGTTCAGTTTTCTGAGTATTTTCTTCTTCGCTGTTATCGACAGTGATTTGACAAACTCGTTTATAATTTCATCCTTTCCTGGCAATTTCTCCGTCTTCATCTTTTTTATCGTATTTTCTAATTCTCTTATGTCAAATTTCCAATCCAACATTTCCATTTCCTTGAAGATTAACCTCTCTATCTCAACTTCTTTTAAAACATTTATCGTTGGTTTCTCTTCCTGCCCATCCAGTAGATTACAAAAATGTCTATTCCATTGGTCTTTCTGGATTTTATTTTGATTTTTCATTTGTCCACCACGAAATTTTTTAACTTTGCTCCAAAAATGTTTTCTATCTTTACATTGTCTTATTTGCTCTCACATTCGGTTTTCTCTCGCTTTTTTCTTATGGACATATAAATTTCTCAAATTCTTTTTCAGTTCAATATATCGACATCTATTAGTCTCTGTTCTGTTTTCCTAAATTGCTTTAAAGCACGTTGTACCGCTCGCTTTTCTCTTTAACATTCAACTTTGAACCAAGATCCAGTTTTTCTCTGTTCTTCAGTTTTCTTAATACCCAGTTCTCTAGCTGTTGAATTTAGCAGCTCATTAACATCTTCAAAAAAAAGATCAGTCTCCATAGTATCTCAGCTGTTCGCATTTGTCTTAACATCCATTGTTTGTTGAAAACAAAAACTTGTTTTTTTATCTTTTGTCCAATGCCAAGTGCTGCAAGGCATTGAAATTTTTTCGCACTCGGGAAATATTCCCAGTCAATCCATGTTTGTATTGGTAAGTGGTCCGAATCTGTTCTTTCCTGTATTTTCATCTTGTCTATCAATTGATAATCCTTAGCAATCACATAGTCCACTATGGCAGAGCCTCTCTTATTAATTGACGTGACTTTCCCTTCCCAATCGTCGAAAATTATATCATTCGAAAATCAATGTGTCAGGTTACTATTAGCTGCTGTTGGTGTTTTCCTCTTTTTGGAGCCATTTTTACCAACAAACGACCTTGTGGTTTGGTAACGAATGTCGGTTTATCTGGATCATTGTATCGAATGGTTATTTTGTTGACTTAAAACATGTTTAAAAACCGATTTCTCAATTGTTAAGATCAATACTTTCTGGAAATTTTTGTTTAACATATGACCTTCTTTGTTAATCAGCGAGCTCCGTTTAGTGTAAGTAAAGGTGCATTTTCATTTGCGAGAGAATTTCTCGCGCCACAAAAAAAATCGCGCCACAAAAAAAAATCGTACCAACAATCGCACCACTCTAAAAATCAAGCTCTGGCTTGAGCATTTTCATTAGAGCAAAAAAAGGTCACTTCTCGCTTTCAAAAATTTTGTAAAAATCAGTTGCCATTTCATAAAATATCCATTAGTTTGAAATGTTTAGCATCAAATATTGCTGAATTTATTATTTTTTGGCTTTTCTAGATGGGATGGCATTGAAAATTCAAGTGGCGGAAAAAAATCAGCGCCATTTGCAATTGTGGGTGGAGCCTGTTCAAATGCCAGGCACAAACCCCTCGCTATTGGTCCAAATTATCACATGACGCGATCTTAGGCGCGATTTTGTGAGTAAAGCTAGATTTGACAGAAGCGCGCGCGAGAAACTGAATTGCACCAACAATCGCGCGCCTTTGCAAGTCTAGCTTGCATGAAAATGAACGCAATTTTTGTCGCGCGATTATTGAAAAATAGGCGCGAGAAATGGCATTTCTCGCAAATGAAAATGCACTTTAAGGCGTGCGCAACCTCATTACAATGGCTCAACCATTGGCACATGAAGTTTGGTGGCGTTATCTTGTCGGGTTTTGGTTTCTGTATTTGTTTGAAACACCAATGGCCACATACAAAGGAGCCACATACAATACAATGCAACAATCCCCGCAACACTGGAACAACATCCGAATCTCATTGCAATGACTCGATCACAACAATATGTGGTGTGACAGTGTTATTACAACACTTGGCTGTGCAGTTGTCACCAAGCAACGACGGCGCATTTACATGACAACACTCAAACTTATGACTGTTTGAGCAAGGAGTGAGAAACCAACTCTTTGGTTTGAGTGCATATTTAAACCAGTTAAGGTTAGGTTAGCCCGTTAGAACTAATCTCGCGAGGCACAGTGAGCGATGTTAGCTTTCCGGTTTACAGGGACCTCTGATCAGTCCTTCTGTCGACAACGTGGTACAACGAGGAGACGTTTGCATGTGTTGGCAAGGGCGACTGATCTCGTGCTGTGAGACAGGTTTACGGCAGTACCTTGTGGAGCCTTCCGAAAACTGTCATTCTTGACGGGTAGCTGCTAGTTTTATAATAATTGATTGTCATCGTTAATTTATGATGAATTTTGACACTATTCACAAAAGATGTTTTTTGGTGGGGTTTTGGGAAGTTAATCAATACAGTATCATCGTTATATAATGGTATCTGACACCAACTCGTTAATTACTGATTTCGTTAGCATGGATTACGTTAATATTTTTTTTTGTGTGAATTCCGGGCCATGGAATACTAAATGACATAAAATTTTCAGTTTTTTCTGCATACAGACTACTTTTTCCAACAATGCTGTACACAGATGATTATGGGCTCGGATTTACTGAACAATTGCTAAATAACAATATAGCAATCTATCTTCATAACAATATCAAGATGTCCGTAAATGCTTGTGTGAATTGGGCTAAAATAATTATTTTGAGCTCTGAACGGAAAGTGTTATGAGAACTATGCAAAAATTGACTTTTGAAGATAATAAAAATATGCAAAAAATGTTCTATGCAGTGAAGGAGAAATGCACTTCTTGGCGCCACGGACACTGGGCACATGCTGAGCCAGAGAAAAACGATTTCTAAAGGCAAAGAAATCTACTTCAAATGTCTTGATTTTGGTTACAATATTTTCTTTTGTAGATGCTTTATCCAGAAAAAAGGGAAAGGCTGAGAAATGTAGAATTTTAACAATGTTTTTGTTTCACAGAGAAACACCAACTTCTGCTGGGCCAAATTCATTTGGAAAAACAAGGCAAGGTTTCTGCGATACTAAGAAAATGTTTGAGAGAAAAATGAAGAATAAGATTGATAGTTTTGAATAAGATATAATAAAATTGAATTCTTTATAATTTTCTTTGTTAGTGCATTATTATTATTATTATTATTATTATTATTATTATTATCATCACACAACTAAACAACTAACAACATGTAATAATTTATTACCTGTTGAATTTCTAAATAATTATAATTCATGTAATTCTTCTTGAAGACTTGTAAAACATGTTAAAAAGTTTTAAATTTTAATCTCCACAAAACCAAATGTCGTTTTTATTTTATGTTCAACAATAATTCTGTAATAGTTTATGTAAGCTTGAATATTTATAACTGATTCATTGCCATTGCCGTGCACATTATGAATTATGATTTACACTTGCAAAAGAATTTAAGCACAAACACAAAGTGTGTTACATGATCAAAATTAGTAATAAAGATTCTGATTACAAAATTGCCCACCCATTTTGGGGTTACAGCAAACTTATGCTAACAGAACTAGATTTTAATCTTGAATTTAATCTGCTTGATCAAAATCCGGCATTATTTTAATTTGGTACATATAATTTTACTCAACTGTTTACCAAATCAGTCACTCTTGGTGAAGAAAAATATCTAATGGAAGAAAGGCTTTGAAAGGAGCAAGATTAGACTTGTTTCAGACTAAACATGCATTTACTGCACAGATGACATCGTGTTTTTAGAAAACAATTACTTTCCCATAACTGATGCTAAAAATCTATGTAGATGTCTGGACTGCATGGTCAATGTCCTCACATGTCAAATCCATTATCAAAACTAACGATTTTTTCAGTAATCCTTACCAGATGCTGTTGATGTTACCAACTGAGCATGGTCAGTCAAGAGAAAAACAGCTGCCTGATGTTTCCAAACAGCTGGTGGGTGCCACAAGCAGAAGTGCTTTTGTCAAAATTTTGTGAATTGTTGAAAATGCCAAACACAGATAATAGGAAACTAAATGACAGATGATAATAGGAAACTAAATGCTTTTAGACGTTTTGAATAAAATAAAATCATTTTTTTATCTACAAATTTAAAAATGGAAGTATGAAAAAAAATCTATTTTTTCATTTTAAGTACAATATATCTGGTAAGAAGAAAACAATGAATATATTAGTTGTTTTTACTCCTTGTCTGATTTTGAAGGATCAGAAGTACTGAGATACAATATATTAAGCATAAATTAATCTATGGCACATACATTGCCACTTGTTGTCAGCTGTGTTGTCAGTTTTCTTAGTACTGGTAGAAATGCAATGTTAAATATAGGTTCTCAGTGTAATACCTATATTTATACAGGGTGTTTCAGAATTCATGTTACACAGAAATAGGAGGTATAGAAGGGGACCAGGAGATCACGTTTCCAAAAATTTCCTATTTAGTCACAGCCCCAAAAACAATGGAAGATTTCAAATATCCCGCGTCACGCATATCGCTCAAGTTTGCCAGGTTAAAGCGCAATTAAACACACAATCGGTAACCAACAGCAGAAGTTTATTACAAGAGATGCTCTACAGCAATAAACTGCTGTTGGTTTTTTTTTGGAATTTTTGATTAGTGGAAACGTGATCTCCTGGCCTCCCTCTATACTCTCTATTTCTGTGTAATATGAATTCTGAAACAACCTGTACAAAGCAACCTTGTCTTAAAAAATGTGACTTTTGTTTTTAAGAAAAATCAAATAACGTTTGGTACTGTAATATAAAAATTTTTAATTGGAAATACAATTTGTTCACAATCACCATGCATAATAAGAAAAATTAATTATTCTTTAATGTTTTTAGTTTATCCCAACAAGGTTAAAAGCATAGCAGAGTTTAAATTTTAAAAAAAACTACTTAATTTATTGGTAATGTTTATTGTTTGAGGTAAAAAGTTAGAAACTACTTGCATATTAAATTATTTTACCCTGTCTGAGTAGTTGGAATTAATTTCCAATGATGTCTTAAATTAGGAATCATTTGTTGCATCATGTTTTGTTGATTTAGAATTTGAGGTAACTGTGGTTTCAAGATGTTCTTTGTCATTGCCATTGCCATTAGTATTAGAATGTATGTTGGAGTTTCCATTACTGGTAGAAGTTTTTCGTTTGTCATCTCGTTGAGGGCAATCGGCAATTAGATGATCCACTGCTTTACATAGGTGACATCGTTTGGGTTGTGGTCCCAATGCACATTTGGCAGCAATGTGATTAGCAAATTCCCCACAATTGTAACACCTGCAACAATATTACTAAATGACAGCAACAGTAAAATTTACATTTAAGAAAGTTAAAACATGTTTTATACAATTTCTGAGTGAATCTGAACGTACCTATTGTAGCTTTAAATATGGATTTAAGTAAGAAAACAACACGAGAACACATTGAAATAAGTTGGAAAATCAATCGCTTTAAAACCATTGATTTTTCAACTTATGAATTTAAGTTTAAATAAAATCCATCTATAGATTAGTATTGTGACCAAGACCATTCTTGCTACGACTGAAAAAATTATACCTCTAAACTAAAAAGTTTATTTTTAGTTTAGCCGTTTTTAACCACTGAATGTATTACAGAATGGACACTCGGAAATTTGTACCGTATCTACACACCGCCACCATCGGTTGACATGTCCACTCTGTGCTTAAATCTTCGCTCAAATTGCCTGTTGTCTTAGGTCATGTGAACCGATGGTGGCGCACCAAGTGGCTTGCGTGTAGATACAGTTAACGTGGTATTATAAACACCACAAATAGTAATTAATTAATTAATTCCATGTAAGAAATTACATACTTTGGAAGGGGAACGTTGAAAATTAAAAAAATATAAATTAAATCTAACCAAAACAAAACCAATAGATCGTATATCATATATCACAGGACTTAGCCAAAAATATCAAAAACAAAGGCCAATTATTTGAATTATATAAATCATTAAATCACGCCTCTCCGCCACTCTTGGTCGCACATCGAAACTTAAACGTGTATATTAAGTCCAGAAGTTCTTCATCTACACCTCTTGCCAAACATTGTTTGTGAATTCCCGCGTCGTCTTAAGGAATGAACACCGCGTAAAAACACCACAAACAGTAAACTACAATTTAACTTAGGCAGCCTCTCCATTACTCTCCAGCAAATACATGAAAGGGTTGCGACATCAGATATTTTATAGCTGAATAGTTTTTGCAGTTCCTTAAAATGCAAATGCCTAAATGATTATTTATTTTTCAAAGTTTTTTGGAACACCTTTAAAATTATTATTTTGTATCTCAAACAGCTTATTTGAGCTTGGTGGATATGGAAAGTGAAGCCTGGGAACGAAATGCCGATTGTGCCGTCTTCTGTGGCTCCGATGCCGCCCGGCCACCTCGGCTTCCGTGCTCGAGATCGAGGTTGGCAAAAACCCCAGTCACGAGATGCTTCAGATTGGTATGAGGGAGGGACAATAATGGCTGCTGTTGGCAGGGCGCTGTTTCTGACGTCACAGTTGGTATTCCTCATGTTAAACATAGGGCTTACGTCACAACTGGTAAAATTGCGCAAATTCTCGATTTGGTCTCGCTTTTATCTTTCACTTTTTCATATCTGCTCGTTTTCACAACTTCAACATTGGGTTTTAAACTTTTAATATTTTTAAAAAAAATTTCTGAAAAATCATTTAAGGGTTTTAAATGATGTTTGATCCAATAAGACCAATAAAAAATTGTGATATCGTAAACCCTTTAGAATCAATTATTTGGTTAATTTTCAATTTTTATGTGTCTGATGCTATTTCGAAATAGCACTAATGTAAAATCCAAATGCATTTTGGACTTAGTAAACAAAAAGTAGATGCTGTACCAAGAAGTAATTAAATTTTTTGATTAATGATGAATGAGTTTGAAAAAGAAAACAAAAAGAAAGACACCAAAGTTAGGGGGGGGGGGGGGCTGCATGCGGTCGACACGCAAATGGTCGACATTTACAGAAAACGTGCATTTGGTCGACACCCAAATGGTCGACACGCAAATGGTCGACATATTTGATT
>JH432102.1:256866-267720 GCA_000239455.1 Strigamia maritima
AAATTTCAGTTGGATATAAAAATTATGCATTTTTTAACTTTTTCAATTTTTCTTTTGTCAATTCAAATTGAAAAGTAAAAATGCATAAATTTTATTTCCAACTAAAATTTATTATATACATTTACATATATATTTTATGATTTCATTTTTTTCAATTTGATTTTAATTTTTTTGCATTATAATTTAAGTTTTTTTTACAATTCAACTTTTTGTTCTAAATAAAAAATGTGTTGACCATTTGCGTGTCGACTATTTGCGTGTCGACCATGTGAGTGTTGACTGGATGTTCGCCATGGCATGTCGACCATGTGGGTGTCGACCATTTGCGTGTTGACCAAATGCGTGTCGACCATTTGGGTGTCGACCAAATATTCTGTCGACCATTTGCGTGTCGACTAAATATTCTGTCGACCATTTGCGTGTCGACCGGAAGCTACCCTCACATGATGTACAAAATGCTGATCCAATTATTAACATATGCATTTCCAGTGAATGAAGTGTGGGTTTATGACCGCAAACATTTTATAGTGGAATAATTTTCGACATCTTTTAAAACGGCCTAAATGATGATATTTATTTATTTTTTAAAATTTTCAGAACACCTTTAAAGAAATTATTTCGTATCCCAAACAGCTCATTTGAGCTTGGTGATGTTTCTGACATCACAGTTGGTATTTCCCATGTTAAAAGCATAGGGTTTACGCAAGGACCGGAAACGCAATGCTCTGAAGTTGATCTATGTCTTGGCTTATGTCACAACTGATAACAATGGCGTAAATTCTCGATTTGGTCTTGCTTTTATCTCTCACTTTTTCATATTGTTGTCTGCTTGTTTTCACAACTTCAACATTGGGTTTAAACCAGAAAAGAGTAAGCAGCAGGGTCAGCAGCAGCAGCCTACTGCCAGCCAATAAAAATTAATTATGCTTGTTTATGGAGCTGTTGAGGAACTGCTAAAGTCAATAGCTTTGATTGCAATTTACCTGCAGCAACTCAAAATAAAAAATGCTCATTTGCTGTAGGGTAATTAGTTTTAAACAGCAGTTGACCTTTCTCACTTCCTTCAGACCCTCCCACTGTTACTTCTTTAATAATGAACCTATCTATGCAGTATATTGATTTAGACATTAAGTATATAGGGGGAGTCTATTGTTTTCTTGTTGCTTCGTATTTAGTGGTTGCTGCTTGGTGGCATTACAAATGATTTTTGCTATAAAATGCTCTACACGTAGTAAGTAACAGAATAAGTGGGGAGTAGGAGTTTTCCTACTTGTTCTGTTATTTACATGTACAATGGAAATTTATACATTGAGATGGTTTAAATGAATAAAATCTTTTACCTGGTTGATCGAACAAAAATTTTGTCCTCTAATGAGCCACTAATTTGACAATGTTCTAATTTTCTGAGAACACTTTTCTGAGTTGAATTCAATATAACCAGTACGGTATTATACTTTATTAAACTTTACAAGCCAATTATCCCTGTGGTAACTTTTCTAACACCTTTTGCTAAAAACTCGTTAAAGTCAAAAGGATCGATATAGGCCACGCTTACGTAGAGCTTTTCTTGCTTTGCTGCTGTTCAAAAAAGGCAATGACGCTGTATTAATCAAGATTAGCCTCGATTTTGTAGCAAAGTATAGCAAAGTATAGCAAAGCGAGAAAAGCTGAAATACGAAAAGTATAATAATGTAAAAAACACTTATTGTTTCTCACTTTGCATACAACATACATCACAATTTGCTTTATACCTCATTTTTCGAAATCTTTTCTTTGACATGGGTCTTCTATGACTTCCTTGACAATCGCCACCTTCTGGTCCAGTTACTAAAATTGCTTCTAATCCTTTGCCTGAGGATTTGCATTCAAACTCGATCTCTTCGTCATCTCCAAGACTTCGAAAACCAGACATTTGGATCACAGACTAATATGCAAACATGAAATTTAAATAAAAATGTATTTATTTTTTATTTAGGATAAAATTGTCAATTTGTCAATTTACCTGATGTACAAATACATCTTGTCCACCATCATCCGGCGTTATAAATCCCCATCCTTTGGCAACATTAAACCATTTACAATGGCCTCGTCTTCTTCTGCCAGACCCACCTGCGAATTAAAACTCTTTTTATTATTATTTTTTAGATAAATACCAATTGTTTGTGATTCAAGTGATATTTATTATTTAAAGACATATTAATGATAGCAGCGCTACTTGCGGTTGCTTCCAACAGTTGCTTGTGTACAAAAGTCTTCCTGCTACTGCTACTATGTAATTAATCAATGTCACGCGAGAAGGACGTAAAGTTATTATAGTTATAACGTGGATTATTTTAGTTTCAACAAAAATAATTTACGGTTTATTTGAAATTCAATATCTTTTCATAATTTCATTTATTTTTTTATTGTTATTTTTCTTATTTTTAACTAAAAAGTTGTAAAAAGTTATTCATTTTTATCCTTATTTACATTCTCGGAACAAATGTTACACGAAAACAATAAGAGCAATAAAAGAGTAAATAAAAACATTTATGAATGTAAGTAGCAACATATTTTTTCTTTATTCATTTTCTCTCCTCAACCGCTGTGGGTCTCATAATTTTTTTAATATTCCATTTGCATTACGATTATTTTTATGATAAATTTTAAATAAATTTTTAAATAAAAATACTTTAAAAAAAAAAAAAAAGGTTCAAAATTGAAAACAAAAAATATTTTTTACACTTACCATTGTAAGAAGCGGCCATAGTGGAATGTACCCTCTGTCCACTGTGGGGTCCAGTGACAGCTCCTCTACAGAATGAGGCACCTCTCCCCTTCTATTTTTGCATCAACCCCTAGACCTTTACCCCCTGTTTTCATCAGTTTGGTTTCTTCTGGTCAGTTTTTATTGGTGAGCAAGAAGTGTTTTCAACAATACCTACTAAATAATTCGAAATAATCTTTATTTCAATTTTTTTCCTTCAATCTTTCTTCAACTTTTATTTAATTCATACAATACCATAAATAGTTATTTTGCATTGTAACAAAATGTAATTGTCATTTCAAATCTTATGCAATGGAGGATAATTTATTTTGCTCATTAAACACCAACACGGGTCTTAATTAATTTTTGAAAACTGGGACTTAACTTGATCCATTGACCACGACCACCAGCTTGCCAATTGTCGGGCCCCAAATGTGGCTGATTCTATTGTCAAATTTATTTTTGTTGAAGAAAACTTAAAAATAGAAGTAAAGAAATAATCTATTCAATTTATTACTACTTTGTGCCATATAAATTAAAAATTTATTTTATATTTAGTTTACATTAATCCAAATATTCTTAATTTCAAACACAAACACAAAGCACAAAAACTGTTTGTCTCGTCTCTCTGACTTTTCTTTCTCATCCAGTGGTTTGTCAAAGCCACATGTTTTGAAGTTAACTCATATTTTAGCCACTGTGGCGTTAGCGTACACGTAAAGTAAAAAAAAAATTGTTTTTATTTGTACGTGACATTATTAAATATGTGAAATGTTATATTATTTTAAGGCAATTAAGATCTATGCAATTTATGTTATTTATAAGTAAAAATAAGTTTGTCCTCTGGAGATAAGATTTTTGAAGAAAAGTCTTGACTGCGTTTGATTGGCTATCTTGCGAGCGTGTCGTAATTACTCGATGAAAAATAGTTTTTGAATCGGGCTCGTCATCCACCTGCTTCCATAAGCCTACAATGATCATCACTATTCACTACTGGTAAAAAAATCAATGCGATCGAACGTTCTGAGACAAACATTACAGATTATTTCTTTGTGGAAATTAAATTACAATAAAAAACATGAGAAAATATCACATTTACTCTGCGAATGACAGTTAACTTTTCCAGTAAGTTTATCGTCTGTAATTGCCTGGTTAACCTTCTCTCAGGAACATGGATGCCCGTTTCGCGCTACAAGTATGTTCAATCAGAATTTGCCTTGATTTTTATTACCAAAAATAAACTTTAGTTTTCACTTTAGGACGTGAATAACAAAATAAATACGTGACAAGTAAAAACTTATTGTTTATTGTTTTTCATTGACACAGTTACTATGGAGATCGTTGAAAGTAAAGCGGTAAGTTGTGGATGAAAGGATTTTGGTGGTTTTGGAAGTTGGTCGAAGCACAACTCGCTTATGGATTATGTATTTCATGTACTAATATATCTTACGTTGAACATTTCAGGAAGACATGCCCAAGTCGGCCCTCAAGTGCTTTTTATGCGAAAAAGAATTTTCTTCGATTAGTGCCCAAAGACGTCACATTAGAAATATTCATGGTGAAGATACAACAAATTTATCAAGCAAATCTCCAATGCAATGTCCGTTATGCACTGAATTTCGATGTAATAAAACTGTTGACTTACATAAACATCTGGAAATTCAACATAAAACCACGCTGGACATTCAAAAGTTTACATTAGCAACAATGACCGGTAAAAATCGATGACCGAAGCGATCATCAAATTGTGTAATCTTATATAATAATGGAATATATAAATATATATATATATATTCGTATTTTCAACAACGTGTTTCGATATCTTCAGGTTTAATCGTTTCTAGTTTTATATTTACGTTGCTTGGTAATGGGCCACGTATGATTTTTACATGTGTTTTCTTTCCAACTAGATAATTGTTAGCATCTAATTGTAAATATTTGATATTGTACACTTGCAATTGAAACGGGTCACAAATTTTGTAACATTTCAAAAAGGTTAAAAAATCGCATTCATACAGCATGCAATACACAATCTTAACATTGCATATTGTCATATCTGTATTCCTGTTGACTTAAAGGCGATTTTTCAACCTAAAACGCAGTTTTT
Organism: Strigamia maritima; assembly: GCA_000239455.1. Lineage (NCBI taxonomy): Eukaryota > Metazoa > Arthropoda > Chilopoda > Geophilomorpha > Linotaeniidae > Strigamia > Strigamia maritima. Next base: position 261,720 of record JH432102.1, read on the forward strand.
TGACGAACACAGCATGTTATCAAAATTTCTGACCTGAAAATTGACAATTGCGAGCCAAAATAATTAGGTGCGAACAATTATCGATAGGAAATTTGCATTTTGTGTTGAAGCACAAATAGATTAATATACATATTTATTTATTTATTTATTTATTACAATTATAATAATTATTATTGATTGGACATTTGTTGGTGTTGTACATATTGAAAAGTGAATAATTGCAATGTATGATACGTGAAATATAATTTTCTGGAGGACATACACCACAATATTGTTGTCACCGATGTTTATTCACAAGAGTCCACGTATCTGCTGATTATTCAATATCTTCCAACCGATTCATTTCATTTTTTCTCCCGTTGATTTAATTTTGTTGTGTTTTTTTGTCATCTTCAACTATTTACACAGCCTTTTTGAATCATTTGCTTGTTTTTCTCTAATTGTCGTTTGGCGTGCCAATAAAAAGGTATTTGATAGTTCTGAAGTTGGGTTAAATTGACCCAATCATCTGCGCTTTACTTCTGGTGCTCTAATAAATATAGAGAGCATGAATGCACATGTCTAATGAAACATGGTGCCAATTGGAGTAAATGTACATATATATATATATATAATAAAGCAATTTGAAGCAATGTTTTTGATTAAACTTGGTAAGTTAACATTATTTATCCGTCTAATTTGTATCATGTTTTTGTTAATTCTGAATTTTTCTTTTTATTAACAGGTAAAAAATTTATCCTGATCGGCAAACTTTTTGGCCCAAACTCAGAAATTGATGAATTTGGATTTAAAACTTCTTTTTTTTAAACAAAAAAAACAAAAGTATTGGGATAACCCTAACCTATTGCGCTTAGAATAATGTTAATATATTAAACAATACATCTTCTATTTTAAAATTTAAATAAAATGTAAAGACGTATCTAATAAGCACATGGTGTTTGTGCGGATATAAAGTAGATGTGTGACAATGTTCACGTAATGAACACTTTCAGGTACAAGTAAGCAGTTTTTATGTAGAAATTATGGTGTGCGGTGTGAATATTTTACATCGAATTACTGCTTTGAATGTTTGTTTTTCTGTGCATTAACATTATACTGAGACTGCATGAGGTTTGAATTAGGAAAAAGAAACGAAATGATTCAAAAAGGTATGTTGAACTGAAATTGAACCAACGGTAGGAGTTAAGCAGGTGTACATTTAAAAATACAAGTAAAAAAATGTAGCTTACAAAACATTGCTTGCATTGAAGACGTAGAAGTTACAAGTGGCTTTTATGTAGTGGTTTGTATTTCATATAATCAATCGATTTGGACGAAATATTTTAAATGGAAAGGAAAAATTTGTTGAGAAATTCGACCTCGTGGTGCGGGAAGAAATCAATTTTCCAAATACATACGCAATTTGATCAAATTTCTTAAGTATGATTTTTCAGGGACAAAAAAAAAAAAAAAAAAAATGTTTAGTTTTTTAATTAAAGTATTGTAAATCTCTTAGTATTAAACCTGAAGATGAATTATCACTACTGAGATAGGATAATAAATAATGTGTGCAATTATGCTGAAGGTGTTTATTAAGTTAATTGGCTTACTCAAACATGATAAAACGATATAAATTGATTTTTAATTTCTGGAAATTGATCGATAAAGAAAATTGTCGAATGTTTTTATGTTTTATGATATTCAGATAGAAAATTTGTAAGGTTCTTTGTTTAATAAGCATCTTGCATGAGTTATGGTAGTAAAATCTGTAAAATATTCTATAATCACATTGTAAAAAAGATTAAAAGAATTTATTTTTAATTTGAATTTATTTTCAGCGTTTGAAGAATGGAAGCAACAAGAAGAAGTAGCAACAAATTCGGAATTTGTGAAAGAAAGAGGCGACATTCAGGCAGTCGACGGATCCAGAAAAATCATGTATCGTTGCAGCAGATCGGGAACATTCAAACCGCAAGGAGTAGGCAAAAGGGCTTTGAAAAAGCAGGGATCGAGGAAAATCAACGCCGTTTGTCCCTCGAGGATGGTGATCAAGATCGAAAAGAACGACACGATCGAACAGGCGATTCAAGTGGAATACGTGAAAACTCATTTCGGTCACAGTTTGAACGAGTTGGACCATTTAAGCCTATCCAAAGTGGACAGAGTGAAAATAGCGCAGCAGTTGATCACTGGCATCCCGAGCAACATTATTCTCGAGAATGTTCGTGCAAACATCAGCGTCCCCTTACAACGAAAAGATCTCTTGACGCAAAAAGACCTTCGAAACATTAAGAAAGCGTTCAACATTACGGATAGTTCGCGAAATGCTAACGATTTGGTGAGCGTAGAGTTGTGGGTGAGCGAAATGAAGACATTAAGGTCGAGCAATCCAGTACTATTCTTCAAACAGCAAAGCGAAGAGTCGACGATCAGCGGTTTGGAAAAAAACGATTTATTGCTCATGATAATGACCGAAGAACAGAAATACATGCTCTCGAAATTCGGAAATAACATTTGCATCGATTCTACTTACGAAACCGGCATCGAGACCGACTGTTTCGAGCTGACGGCTATTTTCGTTCTCGACAGCCGAGACGCTTTCCCAGTTGCCTTCATCTTGACCAATCGGCACGACGAAGATTTGCTCAGAATTTGCTTTGAGATTATTAAGGAGAACAACGGGTGCGTGAACGCCAAAGTGCTCATGACCAACGAATCGGACGAGTACGCGAATGCTTGGCGTAAAGTAATGGGGCCGGTAGAGCAGCGTTTTCTCTGCACTTGGCACGTGGAGCGCTCGTTGGTGAGAAAATCTCTTCTTATCGAGCCGAGCGAGAAACGGGAGTCGGTGATGAATAAACTCAAGGCTTTGATGGACGAAGTGACCGAGAAGAAGTTTTTGCGCCTGCATTCGAATTTGATCGCCGAGCTGGAATGCGACGCCGACACGATCGCGTTCGGTCATTTTGTCAAAACTCATTATTCAAATCGATGCAAATTGTGGGCCGCTTGCTACCGAAATGGGTATCGCATTAATAAGAAATTGAGTCTGGACGGATTTTGCGAATTGATCAAGTACGAAACCCCGAATCCGAATGAGGACAGGGAGCGGAAAAGGAGGCTGGACAAAACCGTCTACGCCGTCATGAATTACGTTCGGGAAAAGGAGTTCAGTCGGCTGGTCAAGTGGCCGAAAACGAAGACGCGCTACAAGTTGATCGCCATCAGGGATCGGCATGTGAAGAGTTTGGAGCTGACTGAAGATATGATTTACAAAGACGGATTGGAAGAAGGCACGCAGGGTTACTGGTTGGTGCAGTCGTCTTCGTATCCGACCATTTGGTACGAGGTGAAGTTCAGTCAGAGCTGCGATTGCCATTTGAAGTGTAACCATTGTAAGAAATGTATACATACGTACAGCTGCACCTGCATCGACTTCAGCATCAAGTTTAACATGTGTAAACACATTCATTTTGTTTGTCAGATGAACAGTAACCTAGGGAACTGTAATAATAATTTATCTTTACATAATCCGGAAAGCGAACATTTGTATTGTAGTTACACTGCTAAGACTGCTAACGACTCGAGTGCAGGGAACGAGTCTACGACCGAAGAATCAGAATCGAATTCGAATTCGAATTCGGCTTCGGCCGTTTCTAGTGGCGAAAGCGAAAGCGTCACTTGCATTACTACGGACGACAAGCCCGATGATCATGATCCGAACTATGATGATTTGATCGAATCGGCCAAGTCCGAGTTTGGCAAATTAATTGCCATGTGCCAGTCGAGGGAACAAACTAAATTCGTAAATGAATCGTTAAAGGTCATTGAGTTAAAGTTGTCAGCTGTAAAAGAATAATTTTTTAAGTCGAGTAAAATTTATAAATAAGTAACTTCGTCTTCCGTTTCCGTTTCCATTTCCGTTTCCGTTGATTTGATTTGACGACTTTGCATTACCGTATGCTATGCTATTCTTAGTCTGAATATTCTTTATTCTAAAGCAAAAAAATATGATATCAAACGACATTATACCCTCGCAACCATAGCTTTTGAAATTTCAAATTTGATAGAATTTTATAGAAAATTCTATCAAATACGATCTCAAAGTCCATAAAACAAAAGTACTCGGATAAAACACTCGGAAGTCTTTATTCACTCCACCTCTAGAAACAAAATTTGCCATCACATAATTGCAGTTTTAAGGCTTTAATTTTTTATTTCTTTTTCTACCCAAAAAAAAATTCTAAAAAAACCTCCATTTCATTAATAAAAAAAAAAATTTTATTACGACTTTAAACATAGTCTCAAAATGATCTAAAAAAACGTCTGTCGCTTATCATCACATCAAATTTTAATCTGGCAGACGCAGACGATAACTAAAATAGTTACCGTAAGTTAATATAAAAAAGTGAGTTCTGGACTTTTGGGTTTACGACATCAAAAATGTTATGACTGAATATTGTCTTATTTTTTAAAATTATCAGAACAGATTTAAAAAAATCATTATGGACCAATAAAAAACGTGTGTCCTAAACCCTTTAAGCACATTAACTTAAGAATTGCAATACAAATTGAACATTCAACAAACATTACAAAATCACATTTTCCTTAATGACCATAATGACCATTTTTTATTTTTAGTTTTTTGGCCAGGTTTGAACCTGGAAGTCTGAGGCCGTGCTCAGGTAGTTATGCTGCTGCCACACTTGCAGGGAATCTAGGGCTTGCCCTAAGAGAAATTCCAACCCTTCTACTTTGGCCACGAGGTGGCATTAACTTTTCAATCTCAATTTGAAATTTATAAAAAAAATAAATAAATAAATAAAAAATTAAATGAATAAATAAAAACCTACTCTCTGCCCAACTTGCAAAAAAATATCAAATTTGGAGCAATTCACACCATTCTAAATGGTCATGTCATGAAGCATTAGCAGTCAACTTTTTAAATAACGCAATAGATGGCGCTAATTTGGCAGTCGCTAACGCTTGACCTTGTGACATGATAAACTGACATCTTTAGACTTTATCAGATGTTATGTAAGGATATTTGAAGTATTTTTTCCCACTAAATATATCAAATCAAACATAATTTTAAAAAATTAAACTTTTTCTTTGAGGTTTACTATAAATATAAACAAATACCACATAATCTATCTTATAATCCCATATTTTATAGGTGTCCTTTGGAAACTATGCGGGATACAGATGGAAAAAAAAAAACAACTTTTGTCCATGAATATAAAAAAAAACTTTTTTTTCCCCCAAATGACATCTTGAACTATGATGGGTAAAAATCTGACCCACTTATAATTTAAAAATTGTCACAGATTTATTTATGAAATTTTAACTTTTATTTCGAATCTCACACAGAATTGCAGTTAATATTCACAGTAAAATGATTTAAGAAAACAAAATATTACACTTACAGTATGTATGTACACATGTACAAATGTACAGTAGGCATAAGGGGTCTAAATGTCATCTTTAGAGCTGAATAAATTAAAAAAAATAAAAAAAAAAATAACATTTGGTTTACAAGTCCGAAATGAAAGAATTGTAATAGGAGAAAAGAAAACCTGAACTTTAGAAGTAATATATGGAGCGCTAGTTCAGGGGCATCATGAATCATTGCATTAACAAAATCTAGTTGTTTTTCTAAATTTTTTTTTTATTAACTAAATTTCAGTACAATTTAATTTTTTTTTTAGTTAATCAAAAAAATAAATGGTTTATTAACAATGACAGTTTATTAAAATTTTTTTTTATTTACATTGCCAATTCTCAACAATGGTTTATAAATGTATGTGCTTTTGTTTTCATCCATTTAAAAGTGAAGTTTTTTTTTAAAAAAAAAAAAAAAAAGAAAAAAAAAATGAGTAAGAAATGAACTTACGTCAATTACCCCCACCTTGCCAGGGTGAGGGAGTAGTTAATGAGAGGCAACTTTCGACTCAGGGCATGGGTTCACACCCGGCCAAGGACGGTGAGGTTTTATTTTTATGCACCCAAAGAAAAAAAAAAA
>JH432102.1:274886-318903 GCA_000239455.1 Strigamia maritima
ATAAAAAAAAAAAAAAAAAAAACCCAATTGAAAGCGAAGCGACATTGAAAATGGACGTACAAGTGCATCACAGTACGTTTATATAATGTTATTTTTAATTTTTTTAAAAAATTTTTTATTTGTCCTTGAGTTTGGTTGTCGCCTCTTCTATATCGTTCTTTTTCTAAAAACTCATTTATCGTTTCAAGTTCAGTGTCATCAGGTTAATAGAACGACAGATGGGGCGACAAAGTTCGTTCGGGCGTCGTCCGATAAGTGAAGCCAAGGAACGATATGAAATCTTAAAAAAACAATATTCGCGCATGTGCGTTAAATTTAGGGCACGAGGAACAAGTTCAGTTCGAGAAATTCTATTTATTTATTCATTCATTCGACAAAAATTTCATCTCTACCCTTTTTTTTCTTTTTATTTTTCCCCTTTTATTTCCTGCTTCGCTCTTTGTACCTGCAACATGCCATCTTGCCATCTAGCCATCTTGCCATGCATTTTACCTTTTCAAAGTGTGAGGGGAAGTCGAGGACATTAGACAAACAGGTAAAATTAAGAAAGGGGCAGAGGGGGTTGTGAAAAAGGGGGCTGTAAAAGGGACGGTGGAGTTAGGGATAAACAAACGATGACCATCAACGCGGTCAGTGCACTTTCTCGCTTCTCAGACTTTCTCCCCGTAAGATAAGATAGCAGTTGAGTTTCTGTCCTTGAAATCGGCCGCTTTTACCCGTGATAAGCTCGTAATAATAACTCGAGCGTAAACGTTTCCAGCTAACAGACGGGTCGCTAGAGGTGTAGAGTAGACTATGGGTGTCCCCGAACGACGAGGCTCACCTGCCCACGGACACATGATTTCACACGCTAAATTTGATTGTAAGTTGATTTGTTTTTGTTTACAAGTAGTTCTCATCTGCTTTGCTCACACAATTTCACATTCGAAAGTAATAATTCGAAAGTGAAATTGATAAAAGGTGACAGATTCTTGATTCGTCTGTCTGTCTGTCTGTCTGTAAAATTACGAAAATTATTACTTTTCTTGAAATTTTTTTTTTTCTTTTTTTTTTATATGTATGTATACAGTATATATATTTTCTTTGGGTTTATAATTTTATGGGTAACAGAAAGTAGTTTTACTTTTTTTTCTTTTTATATTTTCTTACTAGTTTTTATTGAAATCATTTCACATTATATAAATAGAGATATTTCTTCGCACGCGTTTTTTTTTCTTTTTCTAAAGAGCCTAAATAAAGGTCAATGATTCTTTTTTGGCAGTTAGACCTAATTTTTTTTTTTTTTTTTTTATTTTTTTTTAAAAATAAAAAAAAAAAAAGAAACATAATTTAATTCAAAACTTAATTCCAGTGTCATATTTTCTCCAAATTGCAGTTTTTATTTCAAAGAAATTCGTTTACAAAAAAATTTAAAACTTTAAAGGTACGGTAGTTCAATGGTTTTTATGGGCTAGGCTTAATTTTTTTGTACTTCAATGAAAGAAAAAAAAAAAAAAATAATATTTTTACGGTTTACACATTCTTGTTGTGATTTGCTCTTACATTATTTATACCGTATGGAATATATGAATATTAATTTTTATTTATTTAAATTAAGATCCCGCCCGACAGGGCCGGAGAATGGATGATGGAGAGTGGGATTTGCATAGCATCGCAGAGGATGAATTCGACCGGTTGGCAGTTTATTTGGTACCTGATCAACCCGTTGATTCGACAAACGGTCAAGGGAATCGTGCAGAAGCATCACTTCCACGAAACTTATTTTTAAAGCCATCACAAACATTAAATGATGTAAGTAATTTTAAAACGAAAATAAGAATAAGAATAAGAAAAGAAAAAAGAAAAAAGAAAAAAGAAAAAAGAAAAAAAAGTTGATGAAATGATTTATTTATTTATTTATTTATTTATTTATTTATTTATTTATTTATTTATTATCAACTTTGTAGGTGCTGGGAGTTTGGAGTTCAGATTACATTCCTCGTGGCACTCGCTTTGGTCCTCTGGTGGGTGAAACATACACCAAAGATAATGTGCCAAAAAGCACAAACAGGAAATACTTTTGGAGAGTAAGTGGAAATAAGTTAACAGTTGGTTTATAATTAACTCATATCTAAACATAATTAAACATTAAAACATGATGTAAACGTAGGGCGAGCACTATTGGGCTTCTCTGCTTACTCAGTTAGGGTGGCAGGGAAGCAAGTTGCCTCTATGTAATTAAAAAAGAAAGTGACTTTATAGTAAATTTTAATTTTTATTATTTATTATTTATAATTTATAATAATAATAATAATTTACAGTTATACAACAATGAAGAACTCTACTGTTACTTGGACGGATTTGATGTCAACAAGAGCAACTGGATGCGTTACGTGAACCCGGCTTATTCAGCTGAATCACAAAATTTGATTGCTTGCCAATACAAGATGAATATTTACTTTTACACCATCAAGCCGGTTTTGCCCAATACCGAACTGCTCGTTTGGTATTGCAAAGAATTTGCAGCCAGGCTTCACTATCCATTCACTGCAGACTTGATGCGACAGAAGAACAACCCGCAAGCGCACAACGTCGAATTAGAAGCGCCTTCCGTTCCTTTGCTCCCGCAGATCGCCGACAAAGATCCGTACTGTGATACGAGAACGAACCAATTGACACCAACCGAATGCAGCGTACGATCTGACGAGGGGTATCACAGTAATGGCTACCACGACGACGGGTTCACGCCGCCAGAAGACAGCAGTGACAGCGATAGCGATAACAATTACGTATTGGATTTCAGCGTTAAGAAAAAGGACGAAGAGGAAGAAGTAGAAGAATATCCTGACTTACGAAACGAATACCGTAAAGTTAAAATAAAAATGTGTAAGGCGTACAATTACCGAAACAAAAAAATGCGCATGGACAAAGAAGAATGGGACGATGCAGAACGGGGCAAGCAGAAGAGCACGAGTCCAAAAGCCGTTGCCAGTACTGAAAAAGAAAAGGAGAAGGAGAAGGAGAAGGAGAAGGAGAAGGGGAAGGACAAACAGGAAAAAGAAAAGGACAAGGACAAACAGGAAAAGAAAGGAGAAGGAGAAGGAGCCCGAAAAAGAAGTTACCAGTGAAACTACTGGCGAAGCAGCTAAAGAAAACACATCGGCATTTATGACTCACGGAGAAGGAATCGGACAGCGGATTTCCGTCATTTCAAGTCCAAAATCGTCGACTGGAATCTTGGAAAATCTTCTTCTGAGAAAAGAACAATCCGTCACGGACAAAGACGAATGCTACAAGGAACTGAATCGGGAATCGGACAGTTTGCCTGAATCGACGATGCCGAAACCAGATTCAAACACTCCGTCTCCGTCCGATGCGCGGGTTATTTACCCGTACAAGAAGAGCTTCCGATACGCTAATGCCGAAGTGACCCAGCTGAGTCCAGATTCCACAGCGAAAGGTACAAACTATGCAATGCCGCCTGTCAACAACAACAATCTCCTCTACGTCAATGGAATGACGCCAATGTTTTCACCGGCACACTTCAGCATGTACACTTATGCCATGCAGAATGGAGGCGCCAATGGTCATCCTGTGGACAGCAGCTACGCGAAAATGGCGGAATACCACCACCCCTACCACAGCCACAGCCACAGCCACAGCCACAGCCACAGCCACAGCCACAGCCACAGCCACAGCCACAGACCCTTGAATAACTGCCTCCCAGATCACCACATGCTGCACATGAGCAATGGGCGCCTTTCACCACTGAGCGAACACAATGCATCCAGGGGCTACCGTTCCTTACCCTACCCGCTGAAGAAGAAGGATGGCAAAATGCACTACGAATGCAACGTATGTTACAAGACGTTTGGCCAGCTGTCCAACTTGAAGGTGCATTTGCGCACTCATTCCGGAGAAAGGCCGTTCAAATGCAATGTGTGTGCGAAAAGCTTTACACAATTGGCCCATTTGCAGAAACATCATTTGGTACACACGGGTGAAAAGCCGCACCAGTGCGACATCTGCAAGAAGCGATTCAGCAGCACCAGTAATCTGAAGACACATTTGAGACTGCACAGTGGCCAAAAGCCGTACGCTTGCGACTTGTGCCAGGCAAAGTTCACCCAGTTTGTCCATCTCAAGCTGCACAAACGTCTTCACACGAACGAACGACCGTACACTTGTCAGTCTTGCAATAAGAAGTACATCAGTGCCAGCGGTCTGCGAACACATTGGAAGACGACAAGTTGCAAGCCGAATCAAGTAGAAGCAGAGGAGCTGGCCTCCAAAACATCGCCACACACGTACGATGCCATGTATTCGGATAATGGCAAATGCAGTCCTTCACTCAACGTCGATTGTCTGTCAAACTCCGATAATCTTAGCGTGGATGATTCTCCGAGATCTTACGAATCGCCAAGTTGCGAAGGAAAATCGTTAAGTGAGCCATCTTTGCCAGACGAGGATGAGGAGGATGATGATATGAATTGTGAGACAATGAATGAAAATGAAAATGAAAATGAAAATGAAAATGAAAATGAAAATGAAAATGAAAATGGAAATGAAAATGAAAATGAAAATGAAAATGAAAATGAAAATGAAAATGAAATGTCCAACGATGAAGAGAAATGACTGACACTTTGAAAGAAAGAAAGAAAGAAAAATCAACTATATTTGCAGTGATTGATTTGAGTTATATTTTGAGTTATATATTATATATAATATGAACTTAGAACTGATCTCAGAAGAGTTTTATTTTTATTTTTTTATTTTTATTTTTATTTTTATTTTTATTTTTATTTTCCTTTTTATTGGTTTATTATTAACCTAACAACTGTCCCTGCTGGTTTAGGGGCATGTATTGTACAGTATTACAAAATGTTATAAATTAGTTTTAAAAAGTTAAGAAAAAAAGGCTGGTTACTTATTCGATGTAATCTGTAGATCAGGTCAATTTTATATTCTTACAAATCATTTTCTTTGACTTATAACCGTCCAAATATATATATATATATATATATTATATATAAAAATATTTTTTAAATCTGCTTTTATTTTTCTCCTAATGAATTCTGAATTCAATGTAATTAAAGGTCAAGTGCAGTCTAAAATTTAATTTTAATGTGTGAAAGAGTGTTAACAATAACATATATATCGTTTTTTAACATATTTTATTGTTGCATATTTATTATTATACAACAATTCCAATATTCCTTCTTCACAATGCAAAGCATCATGGTCAAATGACGTTCCCAATCCTAAAATTCAAATGATCCAGAACTAGTTCTCGGGTTTGGTCGACTTTCAACTCTCTGCGCATGCTCAGATGGTTATTTCGTTAACCGACTAGACATTGTCGTGTCTCGACTAGACATTGTTTTGTTTATAAAATAATAAATATTCAACAATAAAATATTTAAAAAAATAAAATATATGTCATTGTTGCATATTAAAATTAAATTTTAGATTGCACTTGACCTTTAAAATAAAAGAAAACAACATTAATTAATTAATTAATTAATTAATTAATACCTTTTTTTAAAGAAAAAAAAAAATAATTCTCACCGAATGTCTTCCTTTTTCAGCGTATATTTTTCTGACAATGTGTTTTCCAAAAAAATATCGCAAATTGTGCCTTGAAATCTGCTGAGCAGTTTAATTCACAAATCCTACATTTTGTTGGGTTAAAAAGTTTATTTCATTGTGTAAATTTTATGCTGATAAATTATTAAAGAATTTTAGTTTAACATCAACTGTATTTCTTGGATATCTTTTCTTTTTCACCGTTTTTACACTTTTCAGTTTCGTCACGAGAGTGAGCTCAAATACAACTATTGCAACAAAAACTAAAGAAATAAAAACTACTTTATTATTAATATTTAATGTACATGGCAAAAATTGCAAAGGATAATTTATTCTTTTAATAATTCCTCGAATTTATCAGGAGTTGTAACTGGTAAGGTACACGTCTTCCCTCTGCAGACAAACGCAGTCGGTGTGTTGGCAGCAGCTTTAATCTGATCGTTTACACCAATCTTCTCATAAAGTGGATGATCTTTTGAGCTGTCAACTAAGACAATGACTTTATTTGGCATATAAAGTGAACGACTCGTACGGATCAAAGACGAAGTAGTGCTTGCAGTTTTATCACCGACAATAATAACCTGGCAAATAGAAAATCAGAGTTAAGAAACTGACAATGAGTATGGTGAAGAATAGCTACCCTTTTCCATGTACTCTGAAACAATATTAATCCACTTAGCAACAGTGGTAAGGAAAGCGGTAGTGCTTTTAATTGCATGTTAAATATCTTGAAAATATTTTCAGCTCGTGTCCTCATATCACTGTTGGACAGTAGCTCAGACAATCGCAACAAATTCATGACGGCGATGGAATTCGAACTGGGCTGAGCACCATCTTGATCTAATAAGAAAGAAATTGAACGTTGCTTTTTCTTAAATATTAAATAATTTCATGTCATTACCATCTTTTAAACGAAGTATTACCGAAGAATCTTTGCCATCAGTTTGAAAATATCCACCTTGTTCTTCATCCCAGAAAGATTGATCGAGATGCTCTTGAAGAGTTATAGCCAGATCTAACCACTTAACATCACCAGTAGCTTCAAACAAATTAAGTAATCCATCTATAGTGAAAACGTAATCTTCAGAATAACCATTCAAAGATGATCCACTATAATAAATCAAAAAAGAAAAAGAAAAAGAAAAAGAAAAAGAAAAAGAAAAAGAAAAAGGCTTTTAACATCAAGATTGTTGGAATTTTCCTAACTTACTGATGGACAACTTCGCCAGTCAAGTCTACATAGCAACTGCGCCTCAAAATTTTCCAGGTTTGGTCGTACAGTTTAGTTTCAAGAAAAGTTGCCGCACTTGCAGCCCTTGCAATTAAACTGTCATCTCCAAACACTTGTCCAGCCTTTGCAAAAGCTGTTATCATTAAACCTTTAATAAGCAAACCAATTATAATATAAAGTGATTGTGATTATTATTTTATTCTTTTATTATCATTTTACCATTCCAAGCTGCTATCATTTTATTGTCCAAATGCGGTTTTGGGCGCTCGCTTCTTTTCTTACTTAAAACGTCTCGTGCTTTCGTAAGTGATTTTTCTACAGTCTCGGCATCCATTTTTAGGCTTTTAGCAACTTCGTGTAAAGACTTTGGGGTGCAAAGCACATTTTGATTTTTCAGTTCATTATGTGGATCCTAAATGAGAAAAGTTTTGTAAATTTCTTTTCTTTTGATAGCAATAACAGAAATTTTAGAAATTACCTTGCGTGGATCAACATTGCCAGTTTCTTTGACATTGTAGTATTCACAAAACACATCATACAACATGACACCACGTTTACCATCAACAGGGGTATTTAACAACTGTATCAGTTCGGCTTTTGTCCAAACGCAAAAAGCACCTTCCTTTTTCTCTCTAGCATCGTGCGTCGGCAACGAGTCGGCATCTTCGGCACTGTAAAATCCACCTGACTACAATACGAATTGATATGTTAGAAAAGCCATAAATGTGCAATAACTAAATAAATTTTCACAGCTAAAAGATGTAAAACAGAAACAGCCATGCATTATCCAAATATTACGGTATTATTTTTTACCTTATCACCAAGATCCCTCGACACATACGTTAAGATGTCATATGCTATTTCTTTAAATAGCGCGTCTTTGGTTATTTGATATGCGTCAGTGTACACTTCGGCCAATTGTCCTTGATCGTAGAGCATTTTTTCAAAATGAGGAACGTGCCATTCATTATCAGTTGAATATCGATGGAAACCCTTTAAAAATACAAAAAGGCTGTCAAAGTAAAAGTACAAGATGAAATGAATGAATTACCATTAGCATAACCATACCTGGCAAATGTGGTCATGAATGCCTCCTTTCGACATCATTTTTAACGTATGAAGACACATTTCCAAACTTCTTTTTCCCTCAGCAGAATTTGGTTTGGAGTTATACAAATTGAGTAGAAACTTGATGTTGACTAAAAACCAATAAAGGTCAAAAGTAAAACAAATATTTATCATCTTTCAAAATTCCACAATACAACTGAAAAAAACAACTGAAACCAACTGTTTTTAGTGTTCATTTTAAACAGCTGGATACAAACAGCTAAATAAAAATCAATTTTTCAGTCCTGTTAAAAATTTAAGTTTAGCAGTAAAAATTTTGAGTTGAATCGTATTTTTATTTTCAGTCATAGTGTGAAAATGCACCTGGTTGAGGAAACTTGGGCGCAGTTTTAAAACCACCAAACTTGGCGTCAAATGTATTGGATAACTGTTGATAGGCTTTGTGGATGTACGAAGAGCTTGGAATAGCCTCGCTTTTAACTAAATGCGAATTCTCTTTCAAGATGGCATCCACTATGATGTTTCCTGACTGCTCAATTCTAGTTTTATCTTCGTCCCACTATAGTCAATAGTAAGAATTCAGTCCCCAATTCAATTTTCACTACTTCTTCCAAACAGGGTTGCCAGGCAAAACCATACCTAGGTGTATGTTATATAACATCTTTATAAGAACTTATTCAGTCGATATTTTTATATTTCGTTCTTCTGGCAACCCTACCTGGTAGCGTATTAATCAACTGCTGTTACCTGCTTGGCAATTCCTATTAATACAGTCGTAAAACTGGGCTGATTTAAATAGTTATCAGATGGAGGGAAATACGTTCCTCCATAAATTGGCTTCAAATCTGGCGTCAGCCATACACTCATAGGCCAACCTCCACTTCCAGTTGTTGCCTAGAAACCAACATGAAAACAAAAACCAATTAAAGGTACTAATAAATTCGACAATTTTAAACATATTTACTTGAACGTAAGTCATATAAACTTTGTCGATGTCCGGTCTTTCCTCCCGGTCAACTTTAACACTAATGAAATATTTATTCATTATTTTGGCAACTTCATTATCCTCAAACGATTCCTTTTCCATTACATGACACCAATGGCATGTAGAATAGCCAACTGAAAATACAATCAACCCATTAAAAAATACAAAATATTTAGTTTACAAAAAAAAAGCATGTCAAAATACTAGAGAAAATTTAAGGTCTTCAGGTAATACAAAATACTTGTCGATTAGCCAGTACGGTATCGGGTATACTGGCTAATCGACAAGTTCCAGGAAATTTCTTTTAAATGTTAAATTATGATGAATTTTAGTTTCATTTCTTGTTCCTGTACATATTTAGAATAGACTGGATCGTACTGGATTACGGGACAACGAAATTCGTAATCGGACACTGCATTGTGCCAACACTCAGCAGTTTTTATTCACCAGAAAGGAAAATAATTTTATTTTCTTGTTTAGCTTTATCTAATGCTTCTGAACCCCAAGGATACCTGCAATAAAAATGCAATAAGTGTATTTGGAAATTAAAATTTAATTTCCAGTTAAAAAATACCAATTGACAGGATTAGTTGCATGTTGCAACAAATAAGGCGATTTTGCATCTTGCAGTTTATTTCCAATGGCAATATTTGCACCAGTGTTTGCACTGCTTCCTGATGCCATTCTGTGAATAATGTGCCTAAAATAATTTTCAAAAACTAAATTATAATATTGTCATTTATTTCTATATTTCTATATTCAGCACCTGTATCTAAGATTTGTTGTTAACGCAGTCTGCCTAATATAGCTAGAAATATATCCTAGCATTAATACATTCTTCTTGAGTTTGCTACACGAAGCTGTACGAAAAAAGATCGTCATTCGGGATGCAGCAGGCTATTCTTATCTTATTAGGCCTACTGTAACTGACTAGCTGCAGCAACATACCCTACGTTACAAGTTTACATATCAGAAAATAAAAATAAAAATAACGATGATATTTGTCTAGACTAGGTTGTGATAAAAAAAATTTAAAAAAATAAGAAAAAATATTTTATTTCGTTAATTCCAATTTCATTACGTCAACGTATAGTAGGGCGTCAAAGATTCAACCTTGCTCTAAATCTAGGTAGCGCATGCTCATTGACTGGTTGTTTTTGATCTCGATTCAAACTGCTTGAAAAGTATAATTATAATAATTAAATAGGCTCGATTCACACCACTGCACGGTAACTGTTAATAATAAGAAATCATTTATTCCATTTGGATCTCTCGATCCTTTAAAAGGTAGGGGGGGATTATACAAAATAAAGAAATTACATTCTCTATCAAATATGTCATCAAATAATGTCTGCACGCTCTAATGGGAATGGAGTGAAGTTTTCTGCCACTTTGCAGCAAATGATTTTCTGCATATACCCTTATGAAAATGGACCCGCAGCGTTTCATAATTTTACTGCAAACAATATTTTGCAGACATTTTTTTGCACACAATATGTTGCTGGCATTTACTAGTATACGCACACAATATTTTGCAGAAATTAGTTTGCGTACATTTGTTTGCAAACAATATTTTTTTTCAGGCTTATCGCTGTTGGTTAGCATTGCAAACACCATCAATTACCACAATCTGCATTTTGGCAATATTCTGTTTTTAGTTCATCATCTAAAGACTATTTATTGTTTCATCCAAAGATGGAACTTAAAAAAACTAGTTGATAGACTGATTTAGTGCTCCTGGCTATTGAAAAAAGCAAGAAAATGTGCACTATTGATATATTCAGAGATATTTTACATTGTAATTCAAAATTGGCCTGTAAACAAACAACAATGTGACTGGCGCATTATATTATACTAGTATAAAGTCTTCTAAAATTAATCAATTAATCAATTAATTAATAATTACTTAATCAAATAATGCTGTAATATGGAATAATAAAATAAAATTAGAAAATTGGTACTGTGTTTGATTCCAGTCAGCAGCCGCTGTTTGACTATTCATTGTGCTCCACACGGATGGGTCTGCTGATAGTCGAAAGCACTGTGAATAATTTAAGTTAAAAAATGCCGTGTCTGTATAATAGTAATGGAGAAATTAAAGATTTCTAATTTTATTTTATTGATTCAAAGTAATGGCGCGTATTAAATAGATGTTTCTTGACTATAATATGACATATGCAGCGCCATCATGTGACGACACCCTTTCATTATAAAAATATCAGAATAAATTTCTTTCAAATATAAATGATTCAAACATCTGCATGTGAGTTGCAGTAAATTGTTTGCAAATACATAAATAGATGCATAGGCAGACTTCAAAATTTGCCTGTGCAATACACCGTAGTACTTGCTGCACTTTTCTGCTGATGAAGCAGATAAATTGCTGCAAACATATTTGTTGAGATATTAGCCAAAACGGATCGAGAAGTTGACAAAGTTGACAAAGTAACGCACAACGTGGTGACAGTTGAACAAGAAGAATTTTTAATGCGAGAACTAAAACCTGACATACATAACTAACCAATAATAAACGAGTTAACACTAAAAGATGACTGACAACATCAAACACATTCATTAATATTCTGCCGCTTTATGTTGGCAGAATTGATTGTTGCAGAAAACTGCACACCATTTCCATAAGGGGGTCCACATCTGTCCCTCCTTTCAACCTCTCCCAACAATTTTCATCTTTCCTCTTTCGCATCCTTCTTCTCTTCCTCCTCCATCTCTGAGCAGAGGAACAGATGAGTCACTGACTCCTCGTTTCTTCTGCACATCCGACATAGGCGGTACTCACTGAGTATTTAAGATCTATCACATCACCTCTCGTCAGACCTTCACATCTTATCCAGATAGACTTTTTATTCCTTCTTTCATCATCTAAATACTCTTCTCTTCTGTAATTCATAATTCTTCTTGTATAGTGCATTATATCTTGATTTGTCTATCTCCGACCATCTCTGTTGTATATCTTGTTCTAATGTTCTATTTTGCTGCCGAGGTTCTCCGATGTCATCAGCACGTAATTGTTCAATCCGTTTTCCATTGGCCACCTCCTTTGTCACATCATCCAATTCTCTCCTCCATCCGCTCCCACGAAACAAGACCAAGTCAAAAAAACATTCAGAAAATATTTTTTATAAACATTCGAAATGTTGATTCAATATAAGAATGTCTTTTTTTATCAACATTTTTTCAATATTCAAACATAACATTAAACATTGATTTTACATTAAACGAATGTTGCATATCAACAACCGATATTTCCACTGTTTGATTGTTGTATCAAATGAACATTCATTGGATGTTGTATCAATATTGATACAACATCCAAAAACTGAAAAGTCAAAAAATCAATGTTTCGTAGCCAAAAAATGTGCGCAACAATACAAAAACTCAAATGTAAATAATTTTTTATATATTTTACAAGTGTTTTCGTTTGTTAACAATGGCATACACATTTTTCGACTATGAAGCAATGATTTTTCGACTCAGCTCAACTAGAGGATTATAGCTTCAGTAAAAGGCATAGGCCATTAACCAATGGGAGTTTTGTGCACGAATTGTTAGATAGAGTTTAGTCAACTGCATCTTTATTTTCATGTACTTTTTTGGATTCTTCTCTATTTCTTCTTTGAGCCAGCCCCCACACTTCTACTCCATAGTATAGCAGATAGCACCGACTGTACTGGGGAGGTGAACAAAGTCTATGTTTGGTCTATATATCGCAATTTCGTTATTCTACTTTTTTTATTTTACTCCGATAGCTGACATTAATGACTATGCACGCTTTCGTTTCTCTGGCTTTCAGATGTTCCATTGTCAAATTTTTAGCTGTAAATATATAGCCCAAGTATTTGTATACTAATTTATCATTGTCAATACTTTGTTTTCGAACAATTGGTAGGCTAAAGGCGCCCTAATAACCATGTTCCTCTCTAGTTACACAGATTACTTTTGGTTCAAAATATGCAATAAAAAGGTATGCTAACTATACAAAAAATGTGCGCAACAATACAAAAACCCAAATGTAAAGAATTTTTTTGAAATATTTTACAAGCATTTTCATTTGTCAACAATAGCATGAACATTTTTTGGCTACGAAACAATGATTTTTCGACTCGGTTCAACTAGAGGATTAAAATAAGATGCTACAATATATACTTTCGGTACAATTTAGATCATTAACCAATGGGAGTTTCGCGCACGAAATGATAAATAGAGTATAGAAATAAACTGCTATATGAGGAAACATCATAGGATACCCGATGATGAAGATAATAAACTCAAGCAGAAAGACTCGCTCAAGAGAGGAATAAACATCGGGTGTTTACAACATTTACGGCATTACTGTGATGGATTGGAAAGTATTATGTATCTAAAAATAAAATAAAATTATTTTAATTATAATCACCTATTATACAGACACGTCGTTTTTTCCCAATTTATTCACTGTGCTTTCGACCATCGAAGATCGCATCAGCAGACCCATCTGTCTGTATTATGTAGTTATTAAACAAAGAAACACTACCTGTTAAAAGGATTTCCAAAAACTAACCCGAGGATCTAAAAAAAAAAAAAAAAAAATGTGGTCACAGTAAGGCTAAGAGGACTGACTGTAAAAACCAAAAACCAAAAAAGATGAAACGCAAAGATTTACCCGCCAAGCAAATCAAAAGGTGCAAAATTAAAACCCAAAACTGAAAAACCTCTAGCCGAGACACCCTCAGACGTCAGACGGCCCCAAGAAAACTAAGTGTACTCTGTTTCCATCCATCATTTGGTCTAATTTTGAAATGACAGCTGTAAACAAAGTAGACCAAATTTGGGACAAATATACCACCACTAAAAGGGAGGTAATTAACAATTACCAAATAGTAAAGGCAACCATCTTCAGCGACTATGTACTTTGATAAAAATTTGTAGCGAACTAAAGTCAATAAAAAGAGTATGTATATTTTTTTCCAATGTTTATTTCTTTAGAACAATTTATTTAAATCAAAATTATATATTTACGTTAATTGTAACAGACAAAATTATTCTGCTGGTCACAGAAATCATTAAAATGTCCCTCGAGCTGGCAAGAAGCGGAACATAAAGCATTTCCAAGTTCACAAAATCTATCACTTATTACGTAGCTTATTAAAGCCGTTATTTTGGCATTTGCAGTCACCCAAGATGTTGCAAAATCTGACATCTCTAGCTTTGCAATGTTCTAAGCAAGCTCTATTTCCTTCATAGAAACATGTGGGAAAAAACTTGCAAGCCCAGCTTCCTCGTGGCCTCCCCTGGGCACTCCATTTGCAGCACTGGGTTTTTCCGATGTAGTGGTGCTAATGGACCCTTTGGTTATCTGTTTTTCCTTCATTTTTTACTCCTCTTTCTCTTGTGTGACTTTTGTCTTTGTGTTTTTGACAAATTTTTTGATAATGTAAGACTGCATTCTATTCTGCAATGGAATGTACGAATGTAGTGTTTATCAATGGTCAAATGTGTTTGTCTGTGTCAGATATGAAGGTGTATACTTTAGAGTCAAAAGATGTAAAGCCCATGAAGAATGGGGAGTTAGGAGTTCAAGGAAATATTATGGTATCATGCAGTGTGTGGATATGAATAA
Source organism: Strigamia maritima (assembly GCA_000239455.1). Lineage (NCBI taxonomy): Eukaryota > Metazoa > Arthropoda > Chilopoda > Geophilomorpha > Linotaeniidae > Strigamia > Strigamia maritima. The sequence continues at coordinate 289,353 of JH432102.1, forward strand.
TATGAATAATTTCCTGTGTGTGGGCTTAGCGATCGAAGTTTGCGAAAGCGTGAAAGAAGGTGTTAAATGGGAAGATCAATGCAATGGTTTGAGGAATTTGTCTAAGTTTGTGTTGCAACAAATATATCTATAGGTCTTTTTGTCATTGTTATGCTATGTATTTTTCTTTAGTGTGTTGTACCCTTTCTAAGGCCTATAAATGACCAAAGAGAAATAAATCATTATTATTATTGCTCTCCAATTGGTCACTCTAAAATAGTTAAATAGTTAAAATAGTTAAAATAGTTAAAATAGTTAAAATAGTTAAAATAGTTAAAATAGTTAAAATAGTTAAAATAGTTAAAATAGTTAAAATAGTTAAAATAGTTAAAATAGTTAAAATAGTTAAAATAGTTAAAATAGTTAAAATAGTTAAAATAGTTAAAATAGGTCAAGAAGGGAAGTAAAGAATTGTTACATTGCAGAAGGCTGACCCAACCCATGATTCATAAAGCACAAAGAGAAATTAATTTTAATTACTATTTTTTTGAAAAGGAAGCAGAATTTGTAAATTTCACAAATAAGGACAACAACAGTAAACCTAAATCAGTAAATTGTGATAAGTTTCTTGCAAGTCACTGCTGGGAATTCACAAATTGAATTAAATATGATATATTAAATACATGGTTTTAAAATTTTCCATTTCACTTTATATCAACAATAAACAACAAAGAAACAAAAAATCCAGATGACTTTGAATTTTTCAAACTACAATATTATTATTATCGTTGGGTCAAGGTTAACACTTCATTCTTGTAAATTATCCCAACTAAAGAAAACCCCAACAATCTGCTAATACCTGCTGGATGCCAGTGCTGTATGCCAGTGCTGTATGCCAAATGCCAATTTTAGACCAATCGGCTTGTTTTTCTCTTAGATGAAGGTTTGCTATTGGTCAAGCTGACTCTGTTAAAAACAATTGTACCCATCCGCGGATGGACACGTCAAAAACTGCGCAATGGCACAGGGAAAAGCCAGAGATGGTATAGGTAACCAGACTGCTATTCTTGTTTATGAAAATAAGAAAATTCGTCTGGCTTCATTGCAGCAGATGAACTGCTACAATGTCGTACAAGCGTTTTGTTACATCGAAATACTTACAATTGTTGATTATTTAATAAGCTGAATTGATCAGTTTTAATTGCGTAAGTTGGACAAAGAAAAAACTAGGCTTAATCTCATTTGTCTTTCTCAGGTATTCATCATTTTTTCTGTTTTAGCTTTTTTGCTGGAATTTTTTTTTACAGATGCTATTAGATTCAACACTTGTTATTATCAAAGAAGCTAATAATTTAAATTGGTAAAAGATATCAATATGCGTCATAAAGTTCCGCCTTAAAATTGGTTTGTGAAGCAAAATGGCGGACTCGGAAGTATTTTTTTCTGAATTACCGGTATGTCTGAAATGCAAAACTTGCTTGGGACTATAAAACAAGTAGTTTCCAACTACAGTAGCTATGTTTATTGAAATGCATTACGAAGATTACATGAAGAATATTTGATTTCGGCTGGATGTATTGAAAGAAGACTTTTTAATGAAATGCAATGCATTGAAAAAAAGTACTTTGGACAATACTTTTAATTTTTTTTTTTTATAATTTTTTGACCTTTCACCTTAACATGAAGACAATTAGACAATTGAATGAAATGCAGCAATACTTTATTGGACTATCACATTTTCTAGAAAACAATTAGAAAGAAGATAAGATTGAAGACAAGAATTGGTTAATTTAACTTTAATATACAAGAAATTGATGTTTATTTTTCTATTTTTATTTAGGTTCGGATGACTTTTCTCATGGCTTGCGGAATCTTCTAAATTGTCATTAAAAAAATAAACATTTATGAATATTTATTTCAATTAATCTATATAAATTTGCTGTTAATAGAAGACTGTTTTTATGAACTGCAATACTCTGATTGGACTATTATAGAATTTGCTAATAGCAGATGAATTCATGTTTTTTAATGAAATGCAATACTTGATTGACTATCACATCTGATTGATTTTCTGTGTGAAAAAAGAAGAAATCTGCAATTGATGCGGACATTTGCTAGTGCAAAATGGACTCTGATAATATGCTTTTTTTATGCCGACTGGGGTATAAATTGGTTAATGGCCTATGCATTGTACTAAAAGTATATATTGTGGTATCTTATTTTAATCTTCTAGTTGAGCCGAGTCGAAAAATCACCGCTTCGTAGTCCAAAAATATGCGTGACATTGTTAACAAACGAAAACGCTCGTAAAATATTTTAAAAAACTATTTACATTTGGGTTTTTGTATTGTTGCGCACATTTTTTGGCTACGAAACAATGATTTTTCAACTCGGCGATTAAAATAAGATACCACAACATATACTTTCGGTACAATGCAAAAAAAGTTCACTTTTCCAGTTTCATGCACGAATTGTTGGATAGAGTTTAGTAGCATTACATTTGCTAAGAGCAGATGATTTACTTATCTGGAAGACCATGGTACAATTGGATTGGTCTCTATTTTCGAGTTGATATTTGAAGAAAACAAATTTTTGCGTTCAATTTTGATTGCATTAACAATTTATAATATAATAAGATGTTCAGAAACTTTTTAAAGTGGCAAAAGAATGATTCTATGAACAGCAATTGTCGGAATTTGAATTTGTGTGAAGAAGTGTGTCGTTGATGTGATAATTTAACGTGAGCCTATGGAAGTGTTTGTGAAAAAGTGATCACTTTAGAAGATAAGAAACGACAAATCTTGCTTTCCAATTTCCATTGCTTATTGATTATTTGAAATAATCATTTCAATGCGATAAAATAACAAATCCTCTATTGCACTGACCTGATCGGATGACATCTTGGAGACCTGTTGTGGACTTTGGATCTTTCATTGGCGAAACAACAATCTTAAGTGTTGAAAATATAATGCAAGTCTTAAAAGTGGAAAGATGTATTTGAACGATGAATTTGGAATTGGAACAAATTGTTAATTGAGTTCGGATATCTATACATCTACAATGAAATGTCTTAATAATCATCATTAAAATTAAAATTAAAACCAAAGAACGTTGAGAAATTCTATGATAATATATATCTGCTTTTACGAATAATTGGATAATTGATATTGCTACAAGTTTTTTCACACAGATTCATAAAGAACATGAAAGAAGAGGAACTATCTACATGTCTTATGTTTGACATGAATACTCAGTTATATGTCTTATATGTCTTATACGTCTTATACAGTGCTTCTAAGTGCAGATCATGATCTTAGTGGGATGTGTCTTGTGAAGTGGTTAACCAAAAAAAATAAAGCAAACAAAATTTATGTTTATGAATAGTAGTACGAAGGCCGAAGAAGCTTTATTAATCGAAACATGCCATGTGTCGTGCATCTAGTGTGGGCATGTAGTGGGTCGTGACCAAATTGACCAGAACTGATATCAATTGCGTTAATATACCGACGTCATTATTAAATTCGATATTTTCTTCAATGGGTTTAAATTTATATTGATAGTGATGATAATTTTTGGATTACATGCTACAATGCTCCAAGTTCACCTTAAGTCAAGTTATTTGAAAAATTTTCTGCCAACGTTTGAGTATCTGCTGTAAAAAAGATCATGTTTTCTGCGCATCTATTTAGAGTGATGTACGGTGCGTTCTGAAGAAATTTCTTGTGTTGTTGTGCTATCAAAAATACAAAAATACAGAAATACAGAAATACAGAAATACAGAAATACCGAAATACCGAATAGTGAAGTGCTCCAACATAGATGAAATAAAACAGTGCCTGTAAATTAAATCACGAGCGGGTGAATGAAGGATTGAGGTAAAATGCAATTTCCGCTGTTGAATTCTGGACAACTTGCACGAGTTCGGAGTAGGAAAATAGGAAATATATGCCCGGTGTCGCTGGTCACCCCCTCAATTCAACACTTCCATTGGAGGTGCAAATGATAAAAAAAGCAAATTATTAGCAAATTATAGCAAATTATTAGGATGTTGATAGTTGCTCAATTCTCTCACCATGTCACTAGATATATTAATATATTTTATACGTCCAGTTTTTTTACTTACCGGAACTCGTGAGACAAAATCTGAATTTCGATAAATGACAGAAGAGGGTGTGAACACATTGAAATTTACAAAACTATATTTGGAACACTGCACTCGCTGATTTTTCGGAACTGGTCGACCCCATTTTGAAGTGGACGGCTCCAAACACCAGCACACTCACAAAATGAGTCAATCAACATACGGTAGGTACACTGGATTCGCGGACAGGGAGACATAATACAATTTTTTTAGATTATAGGATTTTATTATTATTTAATCGAAACAATATAATTGGACATTGATTATAAAACTATGCTCCTGGGCACATGAAGGAAGCTATTTATAAATCATAAATCATAAATCATAAATCATAAATCATAAATCATAAATCATAAATCATAAATCATAAGAACCTTGTTGACATTTCGAAAAAGTATACAATTGGTTTATTTTATTGTTGAAAACGGGGGTGTAAAATCCAACTCTCTACCTCCTCGTGGTCACCCCTGGAAAAACTGATGGTAAATCACGTCAATTTAGCTAAACGAGAGCTCTGGTATTTCTGTTTAATTTCTATCTTTTCAATATTTGAATTTCAGATGATTATCTCGAATTCAATCACAGGTGGTTTGAAATTTGAATACCTATCTTATCTCTCTCGGTTGGTTTCTTGGGCATTATGTAAGCGAGTTGCCGAGTTCACTTCTTTTCTAATCAGTTTTTTTTAGTCAGTAGCAATTTATCAATTGCATCACATTTTTCATATTCTGATTTATAAATCAGTAATGGTATTTCCCCGCAAAAGCGTATGACCATACGTAATCAGCCAGCATTGTGATTTGTGACGTGTCTGTATAAATGCTATTTTTTAAACCACGTCTCAGATCTCACGCATTCATTCAAATTCACACACGTGAGTACGTGATGTCTGCTTCAAGTCACGTATCTAATCAATAATCACTCGTACTGTAGATATCTGTGTAGGCTTTACCATTTACCACTATTAGATAATGCAAACTGCAACTTTTTTCAACTTTTTCGCTAGAGTTATTAATGGAAACTAGAGTGAATACTGGTACTCCATTTTTTACTTTTCCACTTGAGAAATAATGACGTCATTTTCCAGATATGTTATCACTTGTGCAAAAAGGGAGAAACAGCAAGCGGATGACATCATTTCATGTAAAACCTTTTTATATTGCAAAGAATTGCTAAATTTGTAAGTGAAATGAAATATGAAATGAAATGAAATGAAATGAAATGAAATGAAATGAAATGAAATGAAATGAAATGAAATAAAATAAATAAATAAGTAGAAGATTTCTTCTTTTTTCTCATATTTATTTGTATTCTTGGCTGCGACTAATTTGTGTGTATCTTACTCGGTACGGTACTCTAGTACTTCTACAGCACACCTCGATTTCGGACCTCATCCAGAATTCCAGATGGTCTTTCGCCTTTCGCTGAAATCCCATCCTGCGGCCTGCGAGATTTCGCTTTCATTATTGTCTCGTGCTGTTTTATTTGCTTACCTTTTTCGAATTTCGCATTTATACGTGTTGATACAGAAAAGAATTTTTTTAAAAAAAAAATTAAAATACCTTTGATCCACTCCGTTATATCCGCAGACTAGTCTCAGTCTCGTCTCTCTGGTTCTAATGGATAGTGGTCAGTACTGTGGTGTCAAAATGCAACTAAGTCATCATGCCTAATCTTTTGCTTGATGATCTCATGCTTATAATTCCAAACCAATCTCAATCGAATTTCGTGATTCATTTCGAAGTTTGCAACTTTTTCGCTTTGTGCATTATTCTGCTGTGATGAGTTTAAATAAGATCTGATAGGTATTATGTATTAAAGAGCCAACAATTGAGACAAATTATTTTTACACTTTTTATACACTTTTTATCATATTTTTTTAAAATTTATTTATTTCTATTATTCTATGATAAAATAAAAACATTATTATAACATCTTTGGATACTCTATTACATTGTTCATAGATGGTTCATGCATCAGAAGATCTAAAAGACTTGTGTTTTGCTATTTTATTTTGCACGCTTATTGCCTAACTGCTAAATGCCTTATTGGATGGATATTCACGGTTTTGGAATTTTCATTTTCATTTGATGCAACATCACTAATCACGGCTAATAAATAAACTAAAAAAATTTGGATCACGACACTATTACTCTATTGAGGACTCGAGTTGCCATTATTTGTCACTAGGGAGCAGATGGCTCTTGGCCTCGCTCTTGGCTGCGCAGGACGAGGTGCAGAGGTCAATTAAAAATGCATTTTACATAAAATACCTATATCATATGTAAAGTTTTTTTAATAATATTATTTCTTATCATTACTTTTATTTTTATTTTTAATTTTAGAGATAAATTGATAAAAATAAAATAAAATAACAATGACCGACAAAACAAAAACATTTTACATTTATTTATCAGACCCAATAATAATACACAGATACAGTAAACGTAAACGAGACGAGACGAGACGAGACGCATTATTGAAATAGAACACAGCAACACACCGATATTTGAAACTAACATAACACGTCACGTGAAGCGAGTCACGTGGCTCGCGCGGCCAATCACATAATATTAGCGTAGAATTGAAGCGCATCCAGTGAGGGTCGAAGACAGACAATTGAGGAAAGAAAGAAAAGAAGCCAAGGATTACTGCCAAGCAAGATCACGGAAGCCTGAAAAGGTAAAAATTGAGCAAAAATATTTAAATAATATTGGAATCGGTCTGGTTTAAACGTAACATGGACATTTTTCTATCGGTAAAAGTGACCGCGCCTATCTATTCGAAGTAGGAGAACATCAAACATGGCGACAGTAACCCCCGCAAGCCGAAAATCGCCCGTTTTAAGCACAGATATCGCACTTGTGACCATTCTAATGGTCCTAGCGAGCGAGAGAATAGTCGATGATTAAATGCCAAATAAAATAAGTGTTTGATTAATCTCGGATGATTTCGAAAAAAAGAGATCAAAGTGCGGCACAGGTGTCTAAACAAAAGCACCATTTCATTTTACTCATTTTCAAACAAAAACCATGTTTATTGTTACATTTGAAACGAGTATTCGCTCGATTTCAGTATTTCAGTATTTCAGTATTTCAGTATTTCAATATTTCAATATTTCTCGCTAGAAACGGTCGAAAGAAAGAACAACGCCCTATTTGTTTCAATCGGCTTCAGGTGCTACTTCGCCCTTGTTTTCGAGAAAAAAACAACAAGAATATATATAATATATTGTTGAAATTCGAACACTAAAACGTGTTCATTGTTGATTAGTTCCGCCGAGAAATGCAAAAATATTTATTTATTTATTTATGAATTTTCAAGAACGAGTTAAAAATGTGCATTTATTAATGCGGATTGATATTAAATGTGTACATTTTTTTCTTTTTCTTTTTCTTTTTCTTTTTTTTTCTCTCGTTGTGAATATTCCACTGAACTGGGCGTGTCCTGTGTTGCAGCGAATACATTGCAAGTTTTGTTGTTCGATGCACTTTGCGAGCGGGTAAAAAACAAAAAGTAAAAAATAAAAAATTGGTCCAATTGTAATTAGTCTGATTATTGTGTCCATCCGCCATTAATGATCGGCCCCCACGGGCCCCCACGGGCCCCACCGGGTCTGAAAAATTGCTGTATTCCGTGCAACACCTCTCGATGTTTGTCTCTTTCCATTTTTCTTTTATTACATAGTCAATAAAGCTGAATTAATATTGACTGCAGTTCCAGCTTTGTGTGTATGTGTAGACGGGTGAGAGGTATGCACATGCGTGCCGTTGGCTGATTCATTCGGTGACGGCGACGGTGACTCTGACTCTGACTCTGACTCTGTGGAGTCGTCGTGTCCGTGTGTGACTAAATCGAAATTCACGAGTTTCAATTTCGTGATTAAAGGCAAGTAAATTATCGATTAAAAAGAGATTAAAAAGAGATTATTTATCGATTTGGTTCTCACGAGAGAGGGAGAACAATATAAAAGTATTTATCTGTACTTGAATAGGCGAGGTAGATGACATCATGAGCAAATTTTTACTTTGATCAAATTTCTAATTTGATTTATGAGTCAGGGAAAAAATTGAAAAACAATTTTTCATAATAATTTTTCAATTTTTTTATTTTTTTATTTTTTAAAGCAGAAAAATGACGTGGGGGACTTGTTAAAGCCAATTGCTCATCGAAATTCCCACTGGTTGGAAAAGATTCATCATGCTGAAAAATAAAATATTTTCTTTCGTCTCTAAACTTCTGCAGCTGTGATTCAGAAAGATCATTTATTTGTTATCATCACTGTTATTACTCGAGATGAATGACAGTACTCTTATATAATGATTGTGGGAAATACAAACTCGTTTTTGTTTTTAAAAAAAATATTTTTTGAGACGTTGCCAAGAAAAGTCGAAGTCGAAGTCGAAGTCGAAGTCGAAGTCGAAGTCGAATTCGAATTCGAATTCGAATTGTGCAGTATTGATTTATTGATAAAGAATGAAATATTTGTTTAATTCTTGTCCTTCCTTCTTTCCTTTCCCGATTTCCGGTTGCTGCAATTGCGAGATTGGAGACAGATGGGGATGATGTTGATTTTTTGTTGATTTTTGTTTTTGACAGGTGTTGGTATAGTATAAAGATTAAAACATGTGTTGAACAGTGCGAAACAAGTCTGGTCCCGGTTACGGAGCACTTACTACTCAGCTAATTAATCACTGATCAATAAGTGATTTAGTATTTACTCGAACGTTGAGTTGATTTTCGAAGCAGCGACGCAACGCTGTTTATTGATCTTTTCTTAAAATAGAAGAAAAGAAAAATAAAGAAAAATAAACATGGAGTTTCGTTCGTTAGATCATTATTATATATTATTGCTTCAAGTTCGAGTTAATTTTAATTTGCGCAATGTGGTAATGGAATGATGTTTAGAGTAAGCACAGGAAGCAATGTTGGTCGGCCATTTTAAGAGACAGTGAGTGCAGCCTTGGTTCGCAAGGTCGTTCGTGAATCGTGAATCGTGAATCGTGAATCGTGACTCGTGTTTGCTCGGTTCGGCTGAGGCTGAGGCTGAGGCTGAGGCTGAGGCTGAGGCTGAGGCTGAGATCGACGTGCGAGTGCGAATGCGAATGAATTATGTGAAAAGGTAACAATTTTTACTTGTTTGTTTGTAAGGATGTATTTCTTATTATTTTCTTTTGACAAAAAGAAAATGATATTATATATTATATTATATTATATTATATTATATTATATTATATTATATTATATTATATTATATTTTCAAATCGGTTTACTTGTTAGTGGCAGAAAGTGAAGACCGGAGCCAGGCCAGATGGCCAACCTACCAACATCTCATCTCGAATTTCTATTTTCTAGCAGCCACGTGCCATGTTTTTCATATACTCTTCATATACTCTCTCTCCCTCGCTCGCTCGCTCGCTCACAGAGTCTCTCGTTTCGTTTCGTTTCTTTTCTTTTCTTCCTTTAACCGTGTATCGTATGGGAAATGAAGGAAGTGAGTAATCAACAGTTTGCTTAATCAGCGTATGACTTCCTCCGTTTCCCTTGTTTTTAATCATTAAGCTGACCATTGAATACTCATTTAGATTAGAGATATTGGATAGTATAGGAGTACGCAACGATTACTCCTTAATATATTTTGTTATATTTTCTCATTACTTTTTTTTGTAGGTGCCTTTTCCTTGAGGTAGATTTAGATCAAGAATAACGTGAGTATTTCTATTCATAATTTCATTTCATTTCATTTCATTTCATTTCATTTCATTTCATTTCATTTCATTTCATTTCATTTCAATGTTTTTCGCTCGTTTAATATTTAATTGCCGAATTCGGGTGTGGTTTGCTTCTGACTATGGAACTATGGAACTATGAATTATTATTAGCCATTAGGTTTATTCACGTGCATCCACTTAAAATTGTGCCGTAACACGATGGGAATGTGATCTCATATTTCGAAATGGCTAATGTGTAATGGTTATTTTTGATGACGTCACGTATACTTTACGTAATAAAATAAAAATAAGGAAATGGAAGGAAGCGGTAGCTGCTTTCATTTATTTTATCTCGAATCGAATCGAATCGAATCGAATCGAATCGAATCGAATCGAGTCGAGTCGAATCGGGTGGGGTGGGCTTGTTGGTTCGTTATCGTACGGCCATCTTTACTCCCACAATTCTAGGCGGTTGCTACGGCAACTGTTTTGAATGGCGGATGAGATTATGCGGTAGTGGGGTTGCGACGTAAACAACTTTGTTGGGTACTTGGGGAGGAAAAAGGGAGACTAAATTAGGGTAGGGGTGTAGGGGTGTAGGGGAAAATGGCTCGGATCGATTTGTATTTGTTGGGAATAAATATTGGCGCCAGAACAGAGCAGTTCAAATTTGTTGGCTGCTTTATGTTTCTCATTGTGATTGGTTGGTATAGATGAGATTTGTTGAATAAGAGTTCATTTCGCGTGGGCGGGGAAGCAGGGGATATAATTAACAATATTTAAGGAATTATTTGTTTTATTGGCCTTTCGTCTTGTTAAATAAAGGATGTGAGACGTCATCTTGACCTTATTTTTTCTGCGCTCGACTTGACTTTTGTGGGTTGGACATGTTAGTGCCAATTGAACATGATTAAAAGATTCAAGCTTGACAAATGTCTGTTGATTAATAAATTGTGCCAGTCACCAAGATTCAATTCGAAATACCATACAATATACTAGTACAAGTGGAAAATAAATATTGACACGTGCAAAAAACCGTCGCTAGAGGGCTGCGCGCAGTTAAATCGAAAGGGAAAGGGAAAGGGAAAAGGAAAAAGGAAAAAGGTGAGAAGTTCGAGTGAAAAATGTTGTCTGTTCCGTGCCAGTGCTTACGAATATGAATAATATATTCGAAAATGTTTATTTGTAGGTTGTGAAATTTGGAGATTAGAGATTAGAGATTAGAGATTACGATGGATACGCCTACAATACACTGCCGATTTTGTGTATATTTACTTGTAGTATTTGGTGTTGTACATTTCGTTAGTGCAGTTAGTAAGTATTTTTGAATTTCGATGTTTGAATCGTGAAGATTGAATTTTTTTTCTTCCAGTTCCATCGCCGCCTACGATAACGAAACAACCACCCTCCGATTATTTACTCTTCCAAGTTGCAGTGAATCAAGATGAGAAAGAGAAGCCTTTTGTGTTGGAATGCGAAGCAACGGGCGAACCACAGCCCACGTAAATCAATTTCGATCAATTTAAATCAATTTAAATCAATTTAATCAATTTAATTGAATATTGATAATATATGATATGATATGATATGATATGATATGATATGATATGATATGATATGATATGTTTTTGTTTCATAAAGATATAAATGGACGAAAAGCGGGCAACCTTTTCAGTGGCAGGCCTACGACGCGCGCATCTCTCAGCAGCAGGGTCGGGGAACGCTGGTGGTGACGAATCCGACGGACGTGGACGAAGGCTACTATCAGTGTTTGGCTGAGAACGAGCATGGCACTGCACTGTCTAACGGTGTGTTCGTGCGTAAATCGGAGTTGAATTCATTTCCTGACGAGAAAACGCAAACGAAGACCGTGAACGAGGGCGAGCCTCTCACTCTGGAGTGCAATCCGCCAACGGGTTTTCCAAAACCGACCATTTTTTGGATCCTGTTGGCACGACAGGGCACGTTTCGTACGCTCAACAACTCCCGAATCACAATTGATCCTGAAGGTCGGCTTCATTTCTCGAACGTAACCAGTGCCGATGCTTATGATGACCAAGACTACGCATGCTCGGCCTCCATCATGTTTCGAAATGAGTACAAGTTGGGCAACAAGGTCAAATTAGATGTGATGTCGTCGGGAGGTTCAGCTGTATTGAAGCGACACGAACCCCTACTACAATACGTCTCGCCTCCGAACATTGTTACGTTTAGGGGCGATTCGGTGGATCTACATTGCATTTTTGGTGGCACGTAAGTAAAGAATAAAAGAATAAAAGAGTAAAAGAGTAAAAGCTCATCTCATCTCATCTCATCTCATCTCATCTCATCTCATCTCATCTCATCTCATCTCATCTCACGTCGTTTCATTTCAACTCATTTCAGTCCACTTCCTGAAATCCAATGGAAGAAAAAGGGTGGAAAATTGCCACCAGGACGACATGTATTTCTCAATTACGGTAAAACATTGCAGCTGAAGAAAGTCAGTTTCGAGGATAAAGGATCTTACGAATGTTTGGCGTCGAATGGGGTCGGTGCACCTCAATCAAGATCAATGAATGTCCAAGTGCATGGTAAAACAAACAAAAAAAAAATTTTACTTTAATAACTGTAAACCGATTGCGTTTTTCTTTTTCTTCTAAAGCACGTCCATATTGGGTCTCTGAACCGAATGACACGAATGCAGCGGAGGATGAAGATGTCGAATTCGAGTGTAAAGCAGCAGGAATCCCTGAACCGGAAATCAAGTGGTTCGTCAACGGTGTTCCATTGAACGGTAAAACGAATCCAATTTGACGTGCGAGTGAAAATGAATGGGATTTATCTATTTTTTGCGAATAAAACAGAAGCGCCACCAAACCCACGAAGAAAAACCGTCAGTTCGACGATGATCCGGATCGAGAAATTGCAGAAGTCGGATACCGCTGTATACCAGTGCAACGCGTCAAGCACATTAGGCTATGTTTTTAAGAATTTTTACGTCAATGTGTTAGGTAATTGTTGAAAGGTTGAATTAATATTAATTTATTTTTATTTTTATTTTCAGTTGACAAATACTAATTTGAATATTAATTTAATTTTGGTTTTCGATGTTAGCATTGCCGCCGACCATCGTGGAGCCACCCAAAGCCAAGTACGAAACCGTCGACAGTTTATTTATTACCCTCACATGTCGCGTATTTGGCGCTCCGAAGCCGCAAGTGGTTTGGAAACTGAACGGAAAGGAATTGACGGGCGGCAGATTCAACGTGCTCGATAGCGGAGATTTAGAAATCCGCAACGTGATCTTTTCGGATGCCGGACATTACTCGTGCGAAGCTGAGAACAGTTTGGGAGTGGCGCGTTCGGACATGGACGTGGGCTTCCTCGAAGTGCGAGGTAAACAGTTGAGCGATTCGGATGCGAGTAAGAGAGTACTTAATTGAATTGAATTTGATTTGATCATTTGCGAGTGCAGAGAGAACGAGAATCACGGCTTTTCCGATGGACTACGAAGTGCCGGCTGGCCAGTCGGCGACGTTTCGCTGTAATGCTAATATTGATCCGAATTTATCGCTAAGCATTGACTGGTTGAGCAACGGGCAATTGATCGACTTCGACCAAGACCCCCGGATGTTCAAGGCAGCCGATTATTCACTCACTATCAGCAAAACGAGCGAACTTGACTCTGGCACGTACACTTGCGTCGCCAGCACGCGATTGGACAACGCCACTGCCAGTGCGACACTTATTGTGCAAGGTAAGCATCATTTGGCTGAATTTTTTCTTTTATTCTTTTATTCTTTTATTCTTTTATTCTTTTATTCTTTTATTCTTTTATTCTTTTATTCTTTTTTTCTTTTTATTTAGATATACCAAATCCGCCGCGGATGTTGGGTGTTCGATGCGACGGTTCTTTCGCAAACATCAACTGGCAACCTCAGGGAGACAACAGGGCACCGATCATCAATTACAAGATTCAATACAACACGAGTTTCACACCCGACAGCTGGGAACAGTACTACGACGGCGTCCCGGCTACCGATCGCTCCTTCTCCGTGTCGATGAGTCCGTGGGCGAATTACACGTTCAGGGTGATCGCTCGAAATAAGATCGGCGACAGTCTCGCCAGCGAGCATTCGGAGCCGTGCCATACACCACCAGACGTACCTCACAAGAACCCCGACAATGTAGTGGGTAAAGGAACTACACCAACAAATTTAGTCATTTCTTGGACGGTGAGTGGCGAAATTCGATCGATCGATCTCGCACGTGAATAAATATAATTAAATTAATTGATTTTGCTAAATAGGCGATGCAACCGATCGAGCACAATGCACCCGAATTCATCTACCGAGTTTACTATCGGTTAGATAAACCTGGACTTTCTTGGAATAAACCAATTGACATTTCGAATTGGGAGCAAGCTTCGTACGAAGTGATCAATCAAGAGACATTCCAGCCGTACAAAATCAAAGTAGAAGCTCTTAACAAGATGGGTCAAGCCAACATGGCTGCGGTTGAAGTCATCGGTTGGTCCGGAGAAGATAGTGAGTTTACTCGATCATCGTATTGTCGTATCGAAATGTTTCAGTTTCATTTTGAATTTGTCGCTTTTCTTCGACAGCTCCATTGGAATCGCCCCACAATTTCACTTTGGTCAGAGTTGTCGACGGTAACACCGCCGACTTGTCATGGGAACCCGTGCACCCGGATTCGGTGCGCGGACACTTCAAAGGTTACAAGATCGAAACTTGGTTAACGTTAGAAGGCGAAAAGCAAATGCGGGAAACCGTCGTGCCAGCAGAGAGTTCGTCGGCTCGTGTTGAAATGTTCGTACCTTACGCTATGAACAACGTTCGTATGCGCGTGTTCAATGGCATGCACGAAGGACCCCCAACTCAAGTTATAACATTTCAGACTCCTGAAGGAGGTGAGTGAAAATTTCTTCTTTGTTCCCAATGATCGAATTAATGACCGAATTAATGCTTTTTTTAGTTCCGGGTCCTGTAGCCTCGTTTGATGCCGTCCCGATGGGTTCCAATGCCCTCTATTTAATGTGGACGAAGCCAATGGAGCCCAATGGCATTCTCACGGGTTACAACATAACATACGCCAAGGTGGAAGGTACCGCCGTGAAGCCGGAAAACAAACGCAAATCGCTCATAGACCAGTCTGAAACGCGTACAAAGCTCGGAGGTTTGGAGAAGAACACCAAGTACCGCGTTACCATTGCTGCCCTCACGTCGCAAGGCCCCGGCGTACCATATTTCATAGAAGCAACTACCAACAATATGCAAGAACCACCTGCCAAACCTACCTTCACTTGGTACCTCATGCCGACCGCCGAGGGCAAAGCTTCGGTCAAAGTCGTTTGGCTGCCAGATGTAGATCGTCATCCAGGAAGTCATTTCTTCGTACATTTCAGGAAGAAAGGTGATTTTTTTTCGCACACTTATTCACTTAATTCATTTCAATTTTTCAATTTTTCAATTTTTCAATTTTTCAATTTTTCAATAATTTCTAAGGTGAAACCGATTGGGACAAAACTGACGACGAACATTTGTTAGATAATCAATTGGTGGAAAATTTGGAACCGGGAACAATGTACGAAATGAAGGTTGTGGCTGTTGATGGGGAATTTTTCACTTCCAGCGACGAGGAAGAAATTGAAACTATTGGAGTTGGTGCGTTGCGGATTACATTCATTTTTATAATTTATTTAAAAAAATGGTTTAATTTTTATATTTTTAAAAAAATTATTTAGTTTACGCACGCAACGATCTAAACAATGTGGCTACTGCTGGCTGGTTTATTGGCATGATGTGCGCCATTGCATTCTTGCTGCTCATCTTGCTCATCGTTTGTCTAATTAAGAGGAATAGAGGAGGAAAATATTCAGGTATTTTTTTTTTAAATTTCTTTTACAAATTATTCATAAAATTTATTAAATTTTAATCGTTTTAGTTCATGAAAAGGAAGCTGCCAGAGGCCAGGAAATGGAATACCCCGATGATGCTGGATTCAATGAATACGCAAGGCCGTAAGAAATAAATAATAGAAAAATTGTATTGTTTTGAATTGAAATCCAATTGTAACATCTCATTAGTCCTGGCGAGAAAAACAACAAGGGAAGCCGAACTTCGTTGAGCAGTAGTGCGAAACCGGTCGAAAGCGACACCGACAGCATGGCAGACTATGGCGAAGGTGAAACGGGTGAGTAGAAAAAGTGTTTGTGCTCATTTATCATTTCTCAATATTTTTTCTTTCGATTCAGGCAAGTTCACCGAGGATGGATCGTTCATCGGCCAATACGGTGCCTCCAAGCGGAAAGAGCGCGAGGAGACATCACCCGGAGCAATGGCCACTTTCGTGTAAACGAAGTGGATCGTTATATAAACAACTAGTCCGTTGACAACTAACATACGAAGAACAGCAAACATCTACAAATTTGCTTTTTTAGAACGTGAAATTGAAGTGAAAAAGACAGAAGGTGTATTGCGAATGGCGTCAAAGAATTGTCTTTGACGATGGGACTTTTATTGGGGGGGAGGGTTTGGGGGGCGTGAAACAAATGTGCAGAGCAAGAAGCCAGTTGTGATTTCGCGCCATTGCTTTTTTTGATCGCCTCCTGGGATCATGTTGCACGGCTACAGTTGCCGTTTTATTCAATTCTCGTCCTTTTTAATCAATCGTCCTTTTAATTTTTTTAAATTTGAAATTATTGCGAAATTCATATTTTTTACCGTATAAAACCAACAAAAAGAAAGAAAAAAAAATTGCACTGTTTGCTGATCATCTACGTCGTCCTTAAACTCCTTCTCGCCTCCGCTGTATAAACTCTGGTGCTTAATTAGGTTTTTTTTCTTTTTTTTTTTTCACTTAATATCGTTTTGTTTTTTCTTAAATTTTAAATTTTAATCCATTATGTGACACGTCAACGTCTTATAGATGTGTGTGAACTTTGTTTTTCAAAACTTCGTTATCGTTTTTGGCTGCTTCTCAACCCACTCTGTGCCTGCCTGCGTGTGATATATCGAAATCAATAAGAAATCTGTGAATATTTCGCTATAGGTGAATGCACCAATATCTTAAAGAAAAGTTTAAAAGTGTTCTCTCTATGGTTTTTATTTTTAATCTTTTATTTTTCTAAATTTCTCTTAAATTTATTATTATTATTATTATTATTATTATTATTATTATTTTTTACTTTTTTAAATTATAATTTTGGAATAAAAGTGCTTTTCTAATTTAGTACCAAATTCAGTGATATTACACAACTTAGCAAAATGTCTGCTTAAGATGCACTAGGATTATTTTTTTATACTCCATTTCTGTAATGGTTTATAAAAAAAACAAATCTGAAGGCAAAATTTGCTTTGAAAAATATTTAAAAAATGAAATTTTTTTAATTACACCAAGTGTATCTTACAACAAAAGTTCCTTGGTATTTAGACCAGTGTATAAACAAAAGAAAAAAAAGAAACAGAATGAAATAATAAGCGAGAAAAAATATACGGGGAGTTATGTTAGGATCAAAATATTAAATAATAACTAGTAAATAATACCGGTGGTTACTGGTCTCGAGATCCCAGGGAACAGTTTGTTATTTGCTTCTCAATTTTTGCTGATTGTATATACTAAATGAAAAACTGGCATCTGCCATGTTGTTAGGCGAATATTCTGTTGTATAGCTCACTATATTCATGTGCTATTGTGTACGAATAAGAAAAATACAATTCACTGGAATGGAAAAAGTTAAATTTGCCTCCTTTGGCTATCATGTACTACTTGAAATCTTTTTTTTTTTTTTTTTCCAACTATCTGTTTTATATTATATTTAATTTAATTTAATTTAAGGATTTGGTTTGGATTTGTTTGCAGGAAGAATCTCAGTCAGCTATTTTTGTAAGTTGTGCGTAACAATTTTTTTAAGTTCTTCACAGCATAATTTCAAGTACAGGCAGCTAAAGATTAATTTCAGCTTCATTTTCATGTTATTATTAACGAGTATTTGAGTTTGTTAGTGATGCTTCCTTTTTTCCCCCTTTCCTTTCCTTTTTTGTACTTTTGTAGGCCCATCATTTTTCTCATTTCTCATTTTGCTTTTTTAATTTTGCAAATGTTTTAAATAATTATAATTTCGAGTAAAATATTACTGTATTTTTTTTGTATATTTACATACAGAAATGTACTTTTATGTTGTCACCGTCCCGACTTTTAGTTTATTTGTTTTCTTTTTTAATATTTCATTTATGTCATGCTTGCGCAGCTTGTTAGAAATAATAACTGACTCCAATGCTGTCATCTGCGACTGTCGGTGGATTCGAATTTGCTGCGCTTGCCATCACAACACGGTTGGGTCTTGATTTCAATTTTTCAGTAATATAATACCAATAACTTAAATTTCTATCAGTTTAATGGAAATAAGTAATACATTAAAATGGGGCTAAAAAAATTTCGAGATAAATAATTTCTTTTTCTTCGTGAAACGCGTTTATCAGTTCTCCAGTTTTTTTTTACCTACCAACGAAGCTCCCAATTAGCAATTTAGAAAACAAAATGCCGGTGTTGATTTGTTAGGCTTTTATAATGGGCAATTAAGTATCAATTTACAAGACACGTCAATCACGAGGAAATTTTTTAAAAAAACTTTCCATCCTGAAGCGATTGATATGCATGGCGTTAAGAAAATACAGGGCTGACGAAGTCGTTGAGATAATATTCTGTTTCGCCGGGGTCACCTCGGAACCGCGAGTTTAAAAAAATATGCAGGACCGCGAGTAGTATTTATTATCCTATGTGCGAAACTAATGAGCATTGAAAAAAAAGCCGTGATGAAATGAATAATGGCGTTTAATATTTAGCGTTGCATTATAAGATAACGAAATCCGGCCAGAAAGTGAACGTGAACGCGAACCATAATAATTTTAATTTTTAACTGGAATTTAACGAGACCGATTGAAATTAATCGAGCAATATTTTTTTTTAAAAAAATCTTTAATTACAGTGCAATAAATTTTATCAGTTTCTTGAAATTACACATTGCGCTCAGGTAGAAACTGTGGGAGTAAATCCTGCAATGAATTAAATTGCATTTATACGAAAACAATATAAATAAATCAAGTAATATCTAGCTCTCTCATTAGCAAACTTATTTCCTAGTCATTAACTTTACAAAACAAAAGAAATTGAGAATGCCTCTGACGTTCAGCTTTTACACATATACTTACTTTACACTGAAAAATTCAATTATTCAATTATTCCATTATTCCAATCCAACTAGATTTAATTTGGTACTGTATTGGTACTGTATTTAAAAAATAATGAGTAAATCACAGTAGAAATTTGGTTCATCCATATGTGATATGATGTAGATTTGCATGGATAGATAAAATATGAAATTGTTGTTTAAGGCTTTAGTTCTTATTTCAAATATAAATCAATCCAAAACACTGTCAAAAGACACTGGTTATGTACAAAAATGAACGTAATACATGCATACAAAAATTGAAATAAAAAAGAGCACGATTGAAATAAATGATGAATTCTGTGAAAATCAAACCCCGCTCAAGTCAAATCGTAGCTACAAATTAAAACTTTTTCCTTGATCCAATTCCAAACTCCAAACACTGCTACATAAAACATGCTCTTTGCGCAACTTGTTGCAATGGAATTAATTCCTTTATAGTCCTCACTGTGTTAAGTTACCATGCTCTAGCGTTTTGCACCTTGATATAAAGAAACTTTCAACTTGTATACAGATTCACATGTAGAAGTCCATCAAGTCGTTGATACGTCACAACTCAGAATTTTTCCTCGAAACAGCTTTCTAAACAGTCACTATAGTCTCGTAGTTCAATAAACCATAAGAGAATGTTCAAACTGCGGAAGTCTGCCAATGAAAAATCATCTCGTAAGAAAAATTGAAATATTATACTTTCAAATACTCTGTAGTTTACCTCTTGAAAGTTATCAGCTGCTTTTCCATGTGTCATAACCACAGTTCGCACCGCTGGTTTTGAAGAATTTTTACTATGGTCTAATATATGCGACATGGTGTTATTAATTGGCAAATGATTGCTGCTGTGTCCGTAACTTGGATTTTGTCCCCGTTCCGCTTTCCGCCTCAATGACAAGTATGGATTAAGCTCCTGAGAATCTGGCAACGACGAAGTTCTTAAGCCCATAGTCGGATATATGGGTTTGCTATACGTTGGTGGTTCATCTATTTTAAAAGTAAAATCAAAAAATCAAAAAAATCATCATCATCAATCTGCAAACTGAAGATGATGATTTCACTCATTTATGTACGCACCTTGGTAAGTCTGTAATGTTGTGTTTGGTATGGTAAAAGCAAAAACTTCATTTAACTTGATTCCTCCATGGCCTATCAAGAGAATTGAATAACCCATAAGTAGCACCTACTTCGTATCAAAAAAAATGATTGAAATGCGCAACGCAAAAGCAAAAGCAATACGTAACTCACCCTGACTAGATTTCTGACTATTGTCAGGGAAGGGTTTCTTCCTATTCGCTTTTGCCATAAAATATGGCTGATCTCTCGTTGTGCTGTAATTGCTGTCGGTGCTGTATGGACTCCTGGATTTTGCGTATCTTGGCAGTTGCCTCTTCCCTGTAAAACATTTCAACATTTTTTTAAAATTTTAATCTTTCAATTGTACCACCAAATTCAATTACCTCTTAAATTCGGATCCGTAACCATCGAACCATCCACTCGCAGACCAGCATTTTCTGCGGCCCTGACCACCGCGTTAGCGAAATCCGCTTCTGTGTAGAACGAGCCATCGGATGAACTGGCGACACTTGATCGTGCGCTAGTACACGAACTTTGACTGTTGTCAGTAACACAGTTCCAGTTTCCCATCATCGAAGCTAATCGTTTTAATTTTAATTTTAATTTTAATTTTTAAAAAAGCAATGACATGCAATCAAATTGTACCTGACACACAATCCAGATCACCAGCAGCTATGCTGGACTCGGGTGTCGTGACACTGGTTTGAGCATAATGATCAATATCACTGTATTCAGGAGTGGGATCGATGTGACCAGGTTTCAGCTGACACGCACCTAAACAATTCATAAACTTCAATACTCAATACGGCACCTCAATATTACAACTACGCTACGGCACCAGCAAAATCCATTCGGAATGGGGATCGATGTGCCATGTACTGTCCTTTCCCCGTTGGTTCGCTAATGAGACTAGGCAGAGATGACTGAATAGCGCGATCCATTACGGGAAAACTGCTTGTGCCTGGGATCACTGAAAAAGTAAAAGATAAAGATGAAAGTAAAAAATGTGTGAATAAAAAAATGTTACGGTACTCAACTGTTTTGTTGACTGATCAACCGCATGGGTGGAGTGGGACCCCTCTCTAAATCGTTAGGCAATGCCCGGGGAGAAGACATCTGAGGTCGTTTCGTCATGAGTGGCGATTGGATTCCTACGTGCGGTCCATTCGATGAGACGCTCGACCTCGACAACGTCTGCGACATTGAGGGCATCTGTAATGTAATTGTCACTGTCAAGTCACTGTCAAATTTGAAGATGTAATTAGGTTGAATTGATGAGAGTGTGTGTGTGTGTGTGTGTGTAAAGAATATTAATTAATTAATTAATCAATTAATTAATCAAACCAACCAACCTGTGATTTAAGTACTCTACTGGCAGGTGAGGAACACCTCTCCTGCATGGAGGGTATTTCAAAAGGATTGTGTGTATTGCTAGGAGGAGGGTGTTCTGGTGGTGGAGGAAGGAGCTCTGCCCAATTTACCATGGTCGGCTTGGTATTCGTCGACGTTCGTAAAGGCGGTTTATACCGGTTTTTGTGCAGAATTAAACCGTTTTCATCTGTTCAAAACATTTAAATCATTATTGATTAAAATGAAAGAAAATGAAATGAAATGAAATGAAATGAAATGAAATGAAATGAAATGAAATGAAATGAAAGTACCCATTATATAACTGCTACTATCACTCGTAGGACTGGCAGCCTCAGACTGTTCTAATAAACATTCTAAACAAACGAGCAAGTCATTAGCAAATGACTAACATCATTATCATTATTGCGAACGACGAACCTGCATTCGAGCGGCTGTCCGTGTGATTGGTGTCGCTGCTCAATTCCGTTTTTACGCAACTATCGTCGGATCCACTCGTGCGACTGTCCTTGCCGTGAGGAATAGGAATAAATCCGTGGTCCGCATCCTTTAACAAGAAACAATACAAGTTTGAAACGACCATTTTACACGTGGCGTATGGTATGGCATTTATGATTTATGTCAAATTTCTCACGGGCATATTCAATCTTTTTTGTACAGAGTTTATAAGCGTCGTGGTCGCGTACGGCGCGAGAACTGGCGTGGTTTCCTTCTTGTAAAAAGTTTTTAGGCTTCGTGTGTCCACCTCGGCATAGTCCGGGACGTTATTGTCGTCGTTGTTTGTGCAATTGAGCAATTTGGTTTCACTGAGATTGCCGTCCTTATCGATGTCCGGCGGCGCCCAACCACGTTCAATCCACACGGTATTTCGAGCATTTAGATTTGCTCGAGTTAATTCCTCGGCCGTCAGAGAAGTGCTGAGTGCTTTCTTTTTCGCGGCACGTCGCTTTAAGAAAAGCATTATACAAAACACGCCGAGTACTAAGAAGATCAGTCCTCCGATCATCACTATGAACCACGGCTGCCTTGCTATGTCGTGAAGGGTTTGCGTCAACGAACCGTTCGAATGTTCCGTCATTTGAAGCAAAGTTGGATCTGAACAATAAAAAAGAAAAAAGAAAATGAATAATAAGTTCGAAATATAAAGTGTAGTAGTGTACCCATTCGAAGAACTATAGGTGCGCTGAATGGTCCGAGCCCAACTCTAGTATACGCTACACTTCTCACTGTGTAAAGGGCCCCCACGGTTAAGTTATATAAGCTGACCGATGTCGAAGTAGCATTGGTCGACAGATTCGAGTGCAAAACAGAACCATTTCCTTTGATATGAATCTAATTTTAGAAATAAGATTAAATAAAAATAAATCAAACTTCAGAATTGGTTTCGAACCTGATAACCGAGAAGAATTCCATTACGATGTTGCGGAGGCGGCGGAGCCCAGCGAATTATGGCACTTGTTAAATTGACAATTCGTATTTGGACATTATCAGGTGGTGCGGAAGGAACTAGAACGTAAAATAAAATAAAATAAAATAAAATAAATTAAATTAAAATAAAATAAAATAAAATAAAATAAAATAAAATAAAATAAAATAAAATAAAATAAAATAAAATAAAATAAAATAAAATAAAATAAAATAAAATAAAATAAAATAAAATAAAATAAAATAAAATAAAATAAAATAGTGAAATAGAAAAGTTACCATCTTCCAAGGTTTGTTCACTTTTTGAGTTGCTAGGCATGCCATCCACTGTCTTATAAAAGGGTACCAAGAAAAATTCGTATTTCGTGAACTTGCGCAAGTTGATTACAACATATGAAGAAGCTCCTGCATTAAGTACCGTGACCATGTTGTATTTTTGCGACCCGCCACTCATATCGCGAAAGCGTATGTAAAATCCTTCAACGTAATTTTCCGCCGATTTGATCTGCACCACACCAGTTATAATGTCAAATGTCAAAGAAATGAGAAATGAGAAATGAGAAATGAGAAATAAGAAATGAGAAATGAGAAATGAGTCATTCATTAGTATTCATTAGTCATTACATTCCATAGAAGCCGAATTTCAGTGGAACTGATTGCTTTGACATTTTTCAATTCCACCACGTTGTTGCCGAGCCTAATTCGCGCTTCGTCTAAATCAAAATCGGGCACCGAACGATGCAGACCTGAAACAATAATTATAATTAATTAACTCACAGACAGACATCGGAAATGTGACATGTCAAATGTCAAATGTCAAATGTCAAATGTGCTTATTTGCAATTACCTAACGTTCGGTATACTTCGGAAACTGGACTCGGTTCCCCGAGTCCGTACGAATTTTCAGCTCTCACTAAAAATACATAACTCGTGTCTGGGCGCAAGTTCTGAACGAGGTACGTATCGCCTGATATCCGGTGGGCTACAATTACCCATCCTGATTGTAAATCGCTGCTGAACGATTCCACTAAATTGGAAATAATGTAATTTTTATTTTTCATTTATTTTTCATTTATTTTCACAATAAATCACAATAAATCACAATAAATCACAATAAATCACTTGCCTGTGAAACCAATAAGCCCGACCATTTTTGGAATGCGTTTCCAAGTGAGCACTAATGACGTCTCGGTTATGTTGCTGGCAAATGGTTTAACTGGTGCTCCAGGAAATAAGGATAAATCAGAAGTACGGTGAAATATAATATTCGGATTAGTCGGTGCTGAAACGGAGAAGAAAAATGAGTTAAATGATTTAATTATTTAATTAATTATTTAATTAATTATTTAATTAATAATCCCGATGTGCGGCAACTTACATTCGACGGACAGCGAAGCGCTCCAAGATGTTTCTCCGCTTTCGCTCGAAGCGGTGCACGTGTACAATCCAGAATCAGAAAGTTGCAAATCTAGAAGAAAAATAAACGCCAGTCAACACCAAGTATTCCACTTGTATCTGTTTGGATTAAGATTAACACACCATCAATTTGCAATGTTCCGGAGTCCAAGACCGTAATCCGCGGATCGTTGCCGTTGATCGGATCGCCATTCATCGACCAACTGATCATCGGCGTTGGATTGCCCGACGATTGACACGGTAACATGGCAGCCGTCTTGACCGGCAGCGTTTGATTGGCAGGGCCAACGCGAATGATCGGTGGCGGCACGTCGGCCATGGCAGTGACTTCCAAATACGCTTTGGCCATCGAACTGCCCGCTACGCTCAGCGCCGAGCAGACGTAATATCCTTCGTCTTCGCGGCGAACGCCGGAGATTTTCAGCTCTCCTTCAGCAGTCACAGAAAATCTACCATGAGGCTGGCCAGGGAACATTAACACTTGGTTGCCTTCTTTTGTCCAAAACACAGATGGTGGTGGATTTCCCGTAGTGACACATTCGAAGGAGGCGATGCCGTTTAAGCCGATTCGCTGATCTCTGGGAGAAACTAGGAATGTTGGACGGGCTGAAATTCAACACAACTCATTACAAAACTCATTCACTTCAGATTTAAGATGTGCGCGTCTATAAACTTAATTCTATCTATCTATCTATCTAGCATTTACTTAGTAAACTTACAATGAACGGTTAGGGTCGCCGAAGCGGACACGGTTCCCACTGGATTTTCTGCCTCGCATATGTACAATCCTTCGTCAGCAGGCGTTACGTGTTGAATTTGGAGGCTTTTATCTTCTTGAATTTGCGCTCTAGTGCCGAAACAAATGCAACATTTAAAATTAAAAAATTGAAAAATTGAAAAATTGAAAAATTGAAAAATTGCTCATTTTTCGATTACCTTCCGATCGGCATTTTGCCATCTTGTCTCCTCCAAATGATGTTGGGCGCGGGGTCACCGCCTACTTTACACTCGAACAATACGTTCTCGTTTGCTATGGATGTTATGTCTTCGGGAGGTTTCATCAAAAACGGTTTTACTGCGAAGAATAAAGAAATTAGTCGATAATATTGTTCCGTCTTTCCTCTCTCTCACTTACCATGGACGGAGAGCAGAGCGGGCACGCTTTCTCGAATGCCAACCATATTTTCCGCCACGCAGAAGTAACGGCCGCTGTCCCCTTGACGGACATCGTTAATGACTAAATTGCCATTCTCCTCGATTTGCATTCGGTTAATTGGAAACACGAGAAGATCGTTGTTTTTCTTCCATTTCACACTCGGTTCCGGGTGTCCTCGAGGTGGAACGCACTCCAAGATAGCCGTATCGCCAACAGAAACGTGCAAATTCTTTGGCGACAACCTAAAATCATCGCGCAGAACTGAAAACAAAAATAGGTACGGTAACACCAAACAATTTTATTTTTATTTTTATTTTTATTTTTATTTTTATTTTTATTTTTATTTTTATTTCATTTCATTCCGTTCCGTTTCGTAAGCAAGTGGAGTCTCCGATAGATATTGTGACATTACCTTCGCTCGTTCGGCTCGTCTTCTTTACCAAATCACACACAGACGATTAGGGATGCGATCACATTTCCCCTAAAACTCCTTCATCCATGCGGAGGGGAAAGAGAAAAAATAAATAAGGGGAAAAAAATGGGGTCCAGTTGGATGTCATTTTTCTTCTCTCTCTCTTTCTCCCAAGCGGGATCGGTAGCAGACCGTAAATCAGGTGACATCTCCTCTCCGCACTGGCAACATCAAGTTCGCTGCACCCTTGCACAAAATGCACCCTTGAGCACTGTTGCATCTTTGCCACCTTGGGCGTCAGGCGGCCCCGTCCATCACCCAACTGATAATTAACACCAAAACGACTGCCATTCCACTTTCACATCCCCCCGGCTTTCTCTTTGTCTGTCTTTAAACCGAGAGCCGAGCCGAGCCGAGCCGAGCCGAGCCGAGCCGAAAGCAAAACCAGAGCAAAAACAAGAACAAGAAAAAAGAAGAAAAAAGAAGAAAAAAGAAGAAAAAAGAAGAAAAAAGAAGAAAAAAGAAGAAAAAAGAAGAAAAAAGAAGAAAAAAGAAGAAAAAACACTTTGACTTTGACTTTGACCATACAGAAAAAGAAAAATAATAATAATAATAATAATAATAAAAAATGAATTTTCTTTGTTAAAAGACCAATCACCAGAGATAGAAAATAAACTCCGCAATCCAAATGGCACAGCACAGACCTCCAGAATTTCTATTATAGCTTCCTCTTTTCAACATTCGAAAATAGAATCATTTTCTCGTTTCTGACGAAAAATAAAATCAAATAAAATCAAATAAAATCAAATAAAATCAAATAAAATCAAATAAAATCAAATAAAATCAAATAAAATCAAATAAAATCAAATAAAATCAATAGATTTCAGAAAAACACAGATCCGAGAAGATGGGAAAAGTGAGGCCAAAACCAACCAAGCGATTATGTGTTTGGTTTCTAAATTAGCATATTTCTATTAATTTCGGTTCGGTACTGCAGAAGTTAAAATTGAAATCAAAATCAAAATCAAAACCAAAAAGATACGAAAAGATAGAAAAAGATAGAAAAAGATATTTGAAATGTTTGAAATGTTTGAAATGTTTGAAAAGCAACTCGTTTATCACTCGCTATCAAGTAACGCACCCTCGAAAATTGTAGACAGACATATTCGTTTGCTGAGTGACACAATGACTCGCACTCCCCCTCAACTCAACTCCATCTTGCTTAGCCAGCTTGCACGTGCACGAAAATTGGCGTCATTTTGAAAAATTTACACCCCATTTTCCTAGACAGTTGATCTAAAACAAGAATAAATCCATCTTCGCTTTCGATTTCGATTTCGATTTCGATTTCGCTTTCGACTCGACTCGACTCGACTCGACAGACGTGTGCCACTTTTTTTAAAATTATTATTATTATAAATACTTGTACATACATTATTGCTCTGTCTCCATCTCCTACTACCGAACCAACTGGCAAATTTCAATTTCCAATTTCTATTTACCGTACCGTACCATGATTCAAACAAAATTTGACCATCAATTCGCTAACGTGAGATTACGAGTTTTGCCTAGTTACAGTACCATTAATAACTCAGAATAATTTGACCATCAAACTATCCGTACTCCGTACTCCGTACTCCGTACTCCGTAATCCGTAATCAAACGTCATTTATTTCCATTCATATTTCACAGTTTATTAGATGCTATAATAGACAGTTTGCGATTTCTCGTACGAAATTTTTTTTATTACGAGAATGCCAAAAAATCTTGTCGTAAAAATTCTCGTTTCAAAGGTCTCGGTCGTTTCAAATTGTCGTGTATACGACTTGATTTGCGCATGCGCACTGCATACAATACAACAATTGTTGCTTCGGCTGCAATGTTGGCAAATTTGTTTCGATTTCAATATTTCAGGTTAGTTTTTTTATCAGTCAAACACTTTGCACAAACCACATTAGGCTTAATTTGTGACAAAGTATCTAGTTCTGCTAAAAATTGTTGCCGCTGATTTATGTGTCGTATGTAACACGTTTCGTGACAAATCGCAAACACACGATACGACATTTTATTAACGAGATTTAAAAAAAGAGGAAATTTTCCAAAAATTCCTTTTTTTAAATCTCGTTTTTGGTCTCGTACGAGAAATCGCAAACTGTCTAATAGTACTTGATCAAAATGAAAATAAAATACAAATAATAATAATAATAATAATAATAATAATAATAATAATAATAATATCCGAGCCGAATTTGCATTAATTAAATGCAAAGTCGGGTCGGGCATGTAAAAGTAAAAGTAAAAGTAAAAGTAAAAGTAAAAGTAAAATGTACCCAGACAGATTTTGATTTGTTTTTGTTTTTGTTTTAGCTTTAGCTTTTACCTGCAATTTCGAGTGTGGCATTTTTGCTGAACACATGTCCTCCGTCATTTCGGGCTACACACCAGTATGTGCCGGCGTCCTGCTCTTTCTTGCCTTGTACGACTTTGAGAAAGAAGAGCGAGCCGCTGGGCAACAACACTCGATGTGACTTGGGATCGGCAGGATGAGTGCGGACCAACTCGCCATCTTTGTACCACTCGATAGTCACCGGCTGTTTACCGTCCGCTTGGCAATTCAGCATGGCCGGCTCATTTTTCGCCACGACTAGGTCCGCCGGGTGTTCGGTGATACGTGGAGGGCGAAGTTGAGCTGCAATTTCAAGGACAAAGAATTAAAATTTATTAAAAATTATTTAATTTTAATTTTAAAAATTAATAATAGAATGTGATGATGGCTGATTCTGATTGCAAACATTTGCACATTAAACACACGTCCACAGGAGACGCCTTCCTCAAAGCCACATCTCCTCATGAATTATTCCGAATGCACAACCATCACCTCAAAATGTAGAATTTCACATTATTTTAACAGGACAAAAATACAAATCAAAAGAAAAAGAAAAATAAAAATAAAAATAAAAATAAAAATAAAAATAAAAATAAAAATAAAAATAAAAATAAAATAAAGCGCACCGCAACAATACGCGACATGGATGCTAAAGAAGGATGGTGAGTAACCATTTTGCCCTCCACACATTTTCCACACAAAAGAGAGCATTGAAGAGCACAACAGCTGCCGCTTTGCACATTGGCGCCATCTATCATACTTTGGCAACAACCCTCGCCATCATCTTGAAGCCGAAGCCGAAGCCGAAGCCGAAGCCGAAGCCGAAGCCGAAGCCGAAGCCGACAATTAAATTAAATAAAATGGAAAATGGAAAATGAAGACTTGTCTTACCATTAACGAGGTTTGTATCCAAATCCAAAACAAACAATAGCAATAAACAGCAGGTGAAAAATAATCTCATCTCAGCTCAGCTCAGAGCATTTCTCCTCTTCGCTCCCAACCAAGCAGCAAAGCCGAGTTGAGTTGAGTTGAGTTGAGTTGAGTGAGCTAACCACCACGGAACCAACCATTAATGCAGGCAGGGGGCAGCGGGCAGGGGCAGGGGCAGGGGCAGGGGCGGCGAGCACTGTTCAGTTGGAGGAACCCAAGATGACTGCATCTATAGATTGGCTTCACTCTTTGCTCTGCTCTGCTCTGCTCAATGCATCTACCATTATCTCCTTTGTAGGGGTGAAGGGAAGAAGAGAAAAAAGAGAAAAA
>JH432102.1:319956-331460 GCA_000239455.1 Strigamia maritima
TTTTTTTTCCTNTTCCGTAATAAGGCGATTTTAAAGTCATTAGAGACTAGAGTCAAGAAAAAAAAGAGATGTTCGCTTCCTGCATAATTCCTCTTAATACGGAAGGCGTAAATAAATAAAATAAATAAAATTAATTAATTAATCTAGAAAAATATAAATATTGGATCAAAAATGATAAAGAAATTGAGTTACAGTGACATAATAACTCGATAGAAGTCGAAACAGTAAATCGACGCGGAAAATTCAGCGAACTGTGAATCGATTTGTTAAACATCTTTTCAGAGCACCGAACTTAAAGTTATTAATAAATGCATAAATGCATAAATGAATAAATGAATAAATGAATAAATGAATAAATGAATAAATAATAAAGCGACAATTAATAGTTTGTGAATCCAGCCTCACCTCAGATTTCGTTGGCAATTCGCAATGAATTCCGAACGCTTTTAAAGGCGGTTTAGGTGCCTTCCATGTCAAATAGCCAAATAGCCAAATAGCCAAATAGCCAAATACCCTAATACCCAAATACCCTAATACACACCTCGATTGGTTCAAATGTTGAAACTCAGGCTGCAATTCAAGTCACAAGGACACAAGGACACAAGGACACAAGGACACGAGGGATTTAATCAGAATTGAGAAGAGCTCTCGGAAGAGCTTCGGTATATCTCGGTAACCCGGAACCGGAAGTTATGAATAAAAATAAAATGTAATTAAAAATTCAAACTTGGTGTCGTGACAGTAATGGTCACTGACGAAACAAAGATGCAAATGTTAGTGTTCGAATAAGAATAAGAATAAGAATAAGAATAAGAATAATTTGTTGGATAATATCACTTAGTTAGAAGGTCACGAAACGCATTTGCTGCCTAATGGAGACACGCAGCCCTGATTTGAATTCATGTTCAAAGTGAATGACCCACGAGACCCACGAACCACACACCACTCAGCAGACACACCTCAATCTCGTTTTGAAAAAGGAAAGAAGAAAGAAGAAAGAAGAAAGAAGAAAGAAGAAAGAAGAAAGAAGAAATTGATGCAAACGAAGATATTTAAAAAGTTATGCAATTTCCGAACTCAGTTTTAATGTCCTGTCGTGCAGTATGCACCATCTGCTTCCTTCATGCCCTCGAAGCGACATTGGGCAAAACAAAGATGTTATTGATGAGGCTGAAATAAGATTTCTTCTTCTTCTTCTTCTTCTTTCTAAGTGACAGGATATACAGTTCACTGAGTTCACTGCTCCTTCTCCACCATCAATTCGGTTGAAACAAAAAACAAGTCTTTGCTCATATTTTCGCAATGAATATACTCTCATTTCCCCCTAAAAAATAGAAAAACCTTCATTTGAATTTCGATGAAATGCAAAGAAGAAGAAGAGAAGTAAAAGTCGTTTCAAGTGTGAAATAACAAATAAGATTGAAAAAGAGGGTCAGAGAAAACAGATGTTACCAGTGTTAATTTCGGGTGTAATGTGCAGGCCAAGTGAGAACAAAACCATTCTTGCAATGGCCAAGCAGCGCCAAGCAGCGCCAAGCAGCGCCAAGCACGCACAGCTTGGCTCACGCTCACATAATTACTCGAGGGGCCGAGTGGCCTGAATTACCTATACAACTCAACTCACTAATTTGCTGCGAGTGATTTCCTTTGCAGCAGGAACAGAAAAGAAAAATATAAGACTATATTGTAGATAAGAAAAAGTTTGATGCCAGTGCCAGTGCCAGTGCCAGTGCCAGTGCCAGTGCCAGTGCCAGTGCAGGCCCAGCCAATCTCACAAATATCGAACTTGTGCCCCATTTACTAACGAGCTTAACAAGATAAGTGGCTGCTAGCTGCTGCCGAAGCCGAAGCTGTCCGACACCCTCGCACTGCTGTCTCATCTTGCTAAGTGCTCAACAAGGGAAGAGGTCAATGGAAAGCAAACTATTATGCTTTTATCTTCGATTGCTGAGCGCAACAGACATATAACAAGAAATAGAAATAGAGAGAGAAACTCTTATGGTTACCCACGAATTCAATATAATAATGTCATTTTTTTATTTTTATCAACATTTTTTCAACATTCAACATTATACAATATTTATACAATATTTATACAACATTGACACAACATACATTTAAATGCAACATTTGTTATATCATCGGTCATCTAATAAATGTTGCATATCAACAAAACAACCCATATTCAACTGTTTGATTGTTGTTGTTGTTTCAGAATGTTGATTATGAACCATCAATATTCAATATTCAATATTCAAGCATTCGATCAACGTTCAAAAATGTTATTCAACATTGGGTTGTTTCATGGGTAGTTGACATTGAACATAACTTACAAAAATTTAATGTAACTTATGTTTTGTTCCACATGTTTGTAGACAGTAAATGTAAACCGACCAATCACGCAATTTCTCATTCCATCTCGTTTTTCATGTAAGAATCAGCTGTCATTTCTTAAGTTACGTTACTTCCTACTTTAAAATCAATTTTGAAGTATGAACTTAAGTTTACGTCTTGGATTTTAAACCCACAATGCATTGCGCAGCCATCTTGCGTTACGTTAAGAAGTGGAGTGGTGTGAACACCAATGTAAACTAACCATAAGCAACATGTCATCAAGAAATATTATTACTGCCCATGCCCGTAGGATCAACAAACATGGCCACAGAGAGCTTTGCTAAATCCACAAAATGTCCCATAGACCTTTCAACATCAGCCCAAGTTGGCAAAACGCAGACTATATTATTCGACAGAAAGAAAAAAAAGTTGTCTATAAATTTGATTTGATTATGGCAATAATTTTACAATTGCATTTTACATTGAATTTTATTTGGAATTTTATTTGGAATTTTATTTGGAATTTTATTTGGAATTTTATTTGGATCTGATTAAGAAAGCAAAGCTAAAAGAAAACTATAAAACCTCATAAATGGACAACCACAACATCCCTTTCTCTTTCTCTTTCCCCTTCCATTAACGTTGGTGTTCAACATACAAATTTATAACGTGTTTTTTCCTTCTTTATGGTGCCAGGTATGACCTGAATAAAGTGTGACCATCGTGTTTATTTATTTATTTATTTATTTATTTATTTATTTATTTATTTATTTATTTATTTATTTATTTATTTATGCATTGCACACAATTGCATTTGGTAATCTATTTTATCCCTCTGCCTAAGAGCTAAAGAAAAAAAAATAAAAAAAATAGTCTTCTTGCATACAATTTATTAAGCAAATTTGACACGTATAATAACTTTATTTCCCAGATTAACTTAAAATATTCCAAGAAATGACACCTAAATTTACGAATAAAAATATTCCAATATTTTGTATTCACATGACACTGCCAGCAAACCGCGAGTTGAAAAGGACAAACCGTGTTTATCATAAAAATCACATACTTTGCAATTATAAATTAAACATGTTCACTTTTTCCTCACCAAAAAAAAATACTAAATAAAGTACCGTATATAGAAATAAAAATAGAAATAAAAATAAAAATAAAAATAAAAATAAAAATAAAATAAAAATAAAAATAAATTTTGTTGAAAAGATGGTAATAGCTGTTCGTAGCAGATGCAATGGCAATTGCAGCAAAATGACTTCATTAAATTGTGTTGCCCTATTTAACCCTGCAACCATCAATGGCGCTATAAAAACTTGTCTGCGTTCATGTTATAAACATCACCTACAAAGGCGATGTAGCCAGACAAAGAACATCAGCCTTTTCTATATGCAAATCACTTTTTTCCCCCTCCTACTTAAAGCAAACTCATTTTAAACTTTTTTCTTCTATTTTTCTTTCTTTTTCCTATCCCAGTTTTAACTTAAGTGGAGGACATTCTAATCAAACACAGCTGGTACTGTCCCATCAAATGAAGTGAAGTGAAAAACCAATACCGTATACTATATACTATATACTATATACTCATGTAAGAATTGCACTTTCTCACCACTCAAAATTGCAACCTCTGAAATTTCATCAACCCAAACTGCAAGACGCAAGCAGTACAAGTAGCACAAAATTCAATTTTAGCCAGCACTAGCAATTTTGATACAACATTACCAGATGCCAGCTACTTGAACGAATTTAAAATTTCCTTCAAAACAATCCCATCACTATCACGGATGGACCAACCTGGTTTTAGCCGTTTTATGCTTAGTTCCCACTTGCCAGAAACTCTGGCAGAAAATTTTGAGTGTAGAAAGCAGCAGTGTTTATAAATTGCCTTCCTTAGCTGGCATCCATTTTTAAATTCTACTTTTCTGCATTTTTTTGCCCACTTTTCAGTCCACATACTTTTCTGCACTCAAAATTTTCTTCAGCAGAAAATTTTCTGCCAGAATTTCTGCCAAGTGGGAACTAAGCATTAGAAAAGTTGGTTTTAGTCTGGTTTTAAAGCAAGTTTTACTTTGGTTTTAACTAAATTCTAGCTGAGAATCCAGCTAGAAAATAGTAAAGTTTGACTATTTTCACTATTTTGACGGATATCAGCAAACATCGTGGTCATCAACCTAGGTGCATGTTCTGCGACCAAGATGTTCGCTGATGTCCGTTTGTCATTATTTTTCGCAACTCTTACCTATTTTTTGCTAAAACCTCAGTTTGGAGTCAAAAAATATCATATCGTATCGTTTCCAAGATGGCTGCTACAGAATACTGCTAAAACCCTTATAACCAAAAACCAGGTTTAAAACGACCAATTGGAGATCGTTTTGGTTTAACCAGTTTTTGGAGTCTAAAACCAAATATTCTAAAACGGCGAAAACCAGGTTGTTTTCATTTACGAATGCAACTAGTATGTACAATGAAAATGTATGACTAAAAAAAATATTTAGAATTTCCTAAGTTTCAATTTACTTAATTAGCAAACAAACAAGGAAATTAAAATTAAAATTAAAATTAAAATTGCCTTGTTTTCGGCATATTGAATTACAATATTACAAACCACAATGATGAAATTTGATCCAAAACAAATGCAAGAAAATAAGAAAAAAAAAAAAAAACGAAAATCTAGAGAAGTTCCGACTCCATTTTCTGCCTTATTTAAACTAAGGGGCAAAAAATGGCAACTTGCTTAACATCAAATTAAAAGCATTTTTAATTTTTTTTTTTTTTTTTTTTTTTGAGAAGATCCAGGACAAGAAGTTACCTCACTTAAAAGGCAGAGCAGAGCGGAGCGGAGCGGAGCGGGGATGGGGCCTCTCTTCAAAAATTCCGCCCATCACCACTGAGTAGATTTACAGAATGAAATGTGTCTATTACAGACACACGCACATGGCGCAGAACGAGAACGGAAATAGAAAGAGTGAAAAAAGGAAAGAAAAAAAAGAGAAAAAAGCCAAGTGAGAATGACAAGTCGATAGAGGGGAGAAATGCAAGTGAAAAAAAATGCACAAACATAAATCAAAATATATGATCCTCTAATCTATCCAATTAGAAAAGAGCGAATAAAAGGGCGACAAAATGCCTCAATGCTTCAAAATTAATTACCAAAATTTTTATTTTTGCCCAGATAAGGAATAACAAGTGATAAAAATAAAAATAAAAATAAAAATAAAAATCACGACATACCATTCACCTTTTATGGAGGTGTAAAGAGTTGCGGCAACAACTAAAACTAAAACGATTGTCATTTTCAAAGAGAAAAAAGGAAAAAGAATGCATTTAATTAAAAAAAAGAAAGAAAGAATGAAAAAAAAGCTGCTTGCGTGCGCGCGTCGTCTTTTTAAGAATCAATAACTGTCTTAGTTTCTTTCTCCCCTTTCCAATTCCAAACAGCAACAGCTACGCTGCTTATGCAGATACATGCACATACACACGATACCGATCGACACAACACACAAAAAATTTATATTCAAATTTACTGTCTAATCTCTTCAGAAAACATTAGCAGGTTTTCAATTCCATTTTTCCACAAGTTACTTACTTTCCACCCTTCAATAATGTGGACTTAAGCTCCTATCTTTATTGAGATATATCTATCTTTATTTCTAAGCAAGTCTAAGCAAAGCATCTTTTGCAGTCCACTATGTCAACAAGCACCCCAAGAAACAACCCAATGTTTAAACGTTGATCGAAAGTTTGAATGTTCAAGTTCATAGACAACATCCGTTAGATGTTAAATCAACATTCTGAAACAACAATCAAATAGTTAAATATGGGCTGTTGATATGCAACATTCGTTGAATTAGATGACCGATGATACAAGAAATGTTGCATTTAAATGTTGCATAAATATTGTATAATGTTGAATATTGATAAAAAAATATTGATAAAAAAATCAACATTTCTAATGTTTTAAAAAAATATTTTCTGAATGTTGTTTAGATATTTTCTTGTTTCATGGGACAATATTCACTGATGAGATGACATCTTTTGATGTCCACTGGAGCCTGAACCAAAAGGCAAAAGCAGCTAAATGCCCAATATCGTAAAAAGAGTTTTTCTGTAGAAAAATTTGATACTTGTAGTGGAACTTTTAAAACTTAAAAGCCAAAAAACATTTTCATGAGTAAAGTCAGAATTTAAGTTTAGCAATAATTTGAGCTCTTAGTTAGATATCCATGGATTTTTTTTTTTTTTTTTACGTATCAATAAGTGCAGCATTTTTGCCTGACGCCTTCATAAGCTCCAGGGCCTCAAATAATTATTGTTATTAGAATTTATTGGTTTCAGCAAAATAGACAGTATCTTGGAATAAAGCATTAAAAATAATGCACCCCTATAAAAATGCAATAAAAACTACCAACAGTAATGAGAACCAGTTAAAAAAATCAATTACCGTTACATTATACTGTATAGTAACTGTAGAATGGAAAAGCCAAACGCTATGAAATTATCGTTTAATATTAATATCCTTGAAAAACTATTGTAAAGATATTTCAACATTAAAGCAAAATTACAAACTTAAACTGCTGCGGGAGAAAAGAAAAGAAAAAGAAAAAGAAAAAGAAAAAGAAAAAGAAAAAGAAAAAGAAAAAGAAAAAGAAAAAGAAAAAGAAAAAGAAAAAGAAAAAGAAAAAAAAGCTTTTTTGCTTTTTTGCTTATCACATTTTAGAGCAGCTGGTGGAAATTGATGGTCCAGTCCATCAAGAAGTGTTTGCGGAAATCACTTGAACATTTCGAGCAGTTGTTGACCATCCTCTTACAGACTGAATGATTTTACCTTTTACCCCAAACCTCACCAGAAGTCATGCCAGTATTCTTGGTATCTTGGATATACAGGTATGGTAATACCACACATTACTCAGAGAGCTGCAAACCGTGTGCAGTTATTATAATCATGAACAAGAAAATATAATATTCAAAATTAAGTCATCCTTGAAGACGAAGATGAAGATGAAGATAAAGAAGAAAAAAGAAAGAAATTAAATTCTTATATATTTTTCGTGATAAAAAAAGGAAATTTTATGGGCTTCTTCAACCCATTTGCTAAGTGTTTAGTGATAACAAACAACTGTTATTTTTATGATTCATCACTGCATTAACGCTCGATGCCAACCCATGAAACAAGCCAATGTTGAATCAACATTTTTCAATGTCGAAATGTCGTCATGTTTGAATGTTGAATGTTGAATGTTGTGTTCATAGACAACATCCGTTAGATGTTAAATCAACATTCTGAAACAACAAT
Source organism: Strigamia maritima (assembly GCA_000239455.1). Classification (NCBI taxonomy): domain Eukaryota; kingdom Metazoa; phylum Arthropoda; class Chilopoda; order Geophilomorpha; family Linotaeniidae; genus Strigamia; species Strigamia maritima. The sequence continues at coordinate 327,593 of JH432102.1, forward strand.
CAAACAGTTGAATATAGGTTGTTAATATGCAACATTCGTTTAATGCTAAATCAACATTTTGTTATGTTTGAATGTTGAAAAAAAATATTGATAAAAAATGACATTCTTAATTCTTGTATTAGACAGTTTGCGCTTTCACGAACGAGATATAAATTAATAAAAATAAAATAAATTCGTTTTTATTAATTATCTCGTGTCTCGTATTTAAAATCATTGTTTCAGATTGCGCTTGCACAAACAATTAAACACGAATGAGAACGAAATAAACAAATAAACTAGAAACATGGCTTGCTCAAAGATTGTAATGTTCCAGTTGAAAATGTGTAAATTATCTGTGTCTAATGCCATGTTTATATAAAAAATAGTTAGTTGCAAACAAATTACTAACCTAGATGACTAAAAACCTACCGAAAATACAACAAGCCGATTGAAAACAAGATGGATGCCACGCTCGCTTCAAATTGCAGAACAATGCGCATGTGCGAATTTTGATGCACACTGCGCATGTGCAGTGCATTCGTATATCAACTTATATACGAACGAATTGAAAAATAAATCTCGTATATTCGTAATACGAATGTTAAATTAAATACGAGATTTATTTTTAAAATCTCGTATTAATCTACCATTCGTAATTAAAAAATTACGTTCGTGAAAGCGCAAACTGTCTATTGAATGAACATTTCTGATGTTTTTAAAAAATATCTTCTGAATGTTGTTTTAGACATTTTCTTGAAAATGACATTAGGTGCGTTCAATCCTGAAAAGAAAAGTCACTTATTTGCCTGAAATGACTTTTAAAAGGCAAATATGACGTAATTTACGTCATATTTGCCTTATACAAGTGACTTAAGTGACTTTAGAGAAAAGTCAAACACAGCTCACTTCTTTGCCTTATAGAAGTCACTTCTTTTTACTGCACATGCGCAGTGCTGACAAAAAATAGCTTTAGTGGCATCCATCTTGGAAACGATTAGATCGTTGATGTTTCTCGACTGCAAACTAAAATTTTAGTGAATAAAACCTGCCAATTTTGTATCTGGGGACTTCATTAAACAACATCCTAATGATTCTTTGAGAAATCGGCATGAAAATTGGTAAGAGTTGCGAAAAATAACGACAAATCGGGTACGGACATGACCGAACATCGTGGCCGCGGAACGTGCACCTACGTCGACCACGATGTTCGGTCATGTCCGTACCCGATTTGTCGTCATTTTTCACAAATTTTATCTATTTTCTAGCAGATTCTCTTAAAATATATTAGCCAAGATGGAATAGACAATTTTAACGACGAAATCTAATTTTTATTCCACAGTTGAAACAATAAAAATACAAATGAAAATGAAAATGCATGAACAATTTAAGTGCGTTCATTGAGAAGTCACTTTTCCATAAGGCAGATAAGGAGAAGTGACTTTTCCTTTTCAGGATTCAACGCACCTATTGCCAATTGCACAGATTTCTACAGAAAATATAAAGCTAATGAGTAATTTACTGGGTTTACTGGGTTTACTGGGTTTACTGGGTACAATTCTAAAACACACCATCCTAGGTCTCAATTGTGCATGTCTTTTGAAAAATGTCCAAATATGGTGTTTAAGTAGGCATTCGGTGAGCCGACGACCAAGCTCTGGATTTTGCTGTGTAGATATTACTATATTAGAAAAGAAGATAAATTGAGCATTCAAGAGATGTCACGTCACACGCTGGAGCCTGAATGTGGTCATGAATGGAACATTCGGATGTGCAATGGACGTCACTCGGATTATGTGTGCTAGCCCGCTACAGGTGAGCGACCCCGCACTTTTGACAAAACATAACATCGTATAATAACGAAGAAAAGAAAAACTCGCTCACTCGCTCACTCGCTCGTTCGCTTCTTGATGGCCAAATTATTCCTTGCACCAACAGCGCTCCGTCCACAGGATGTTCCAGCAAGAAGCCTTATGGGACTTGCGTGGTCTAGTGTCTAGTGTATATGGCTTTAGTGCTTTACTTTTGACACCAGCATCGGGACTTTTGTTGCATGTAAATTGCTCTATGTGCTAACAGTAAACTTACTGTTATGTTTCAGAACGTATTGAATTTGAATTTCCATTTCCTTTGAATTATCAACCAACGTCCAAACCGGTTTGGAGTTTTTTTATTTTTTAAAATGTCAAGTATTCTTCTCTTCTTATTATTATTAATATTATTTCCTTCTTGCAATCTTGCAAACGTTTCCTTGAATTTGAATATTTGAATATTTGAATATTTGAATATTTGAATATTCCCATGCCATCACATCACACTTAACTCGTTTATAATCCTAGTGAAACCCATCATTCTTTGCCTGCTGCATGTAGAACAGTCTATTGAAAAATAATCATTTCACTTGACACCGAATTCCAAATGACAAATATTCTTTTCATTTCTCAACGTGCATATTCAATTTCTCCTCGTGACAGTCACCGTGGAAATAGGAAAGAGAAATCAAAAACTGGCATTTCATTGATTTCACTTTGCGTCAACCAAAATGGGAATTGAAAAAGAAAAAAGAAAAAAAGAAAAAAAGAAAAAAAGAAAAAAAGAAAAAAAGAAAAAAAAGAAATGTTGAAATTTTTTCCTGATGGCTTGTAACGAGTTCACCCATTTTCCTTTCCTTTCCCTCAGCTCGTGCACTCGAATCACTCGAATCACTCGAATCACTCGAATCACTCGCGAATCAACTGTAGCGATAGTAGAAAATATATGAAGCTAACTCGGTCTCGGTCTCGGTCTCGGTCTCTCGGTCTCTCGGTCTCTCGGTCTCTCGGTATAGGCATACCCATAAACAGAAAAAGGTTATCGCAAACCAATTTTTTCCCAAACACTTTCATTTCCTATTGGATCGACAGTGGACAAAAAAGAAAAGAAAAGAAAAAAATAATTTATGAACAAAATCGTGTCCGACTGATCAGATTCGAACTTTCCAAACCCATTCAACTTTTTCTACCTTCCTCCATCTACCAATGTCTTTAATTTTTTNTTTTTTTTTTTTTTTTTCCAATTTTTGTTTCACAATGAAGTTCTTTGTTTGGATGGGAAACTCCTCCGTGATAAAATCATATATGTTAATATCAAGTTTCAAGGCCTGAATTGGATGACATCATACAGAAAGTCCTATCTCGCAACCCCTTTTCGTTGGAGTTGAACCCTGAATAACATTAGATTTACATTCGATGTATTTCTTTCTGCATTGTTTAAGCATAGGTCACCTTTAAACAAAGCTGAACTGCAATCAATTCATCGTCGGCATTTTTTTTCTTTTTTTCTTTTTTTCTTTTTTTCTTTTTTATTATCCAATTGTATTCAACAACTCAACCAATATCTAAGCGTTTTCAACGTGCAGATCCGGAGCCATCAGCCAGCCGAGTCTTAGCTTCAATTCCCCATTCGCTCATTACTCTACAAAATGTCGTTTACAGTGAACAAAAGACAAACACATTTCCCACACCAACAAATCAGTTTACCCCTATACATATAAAAAATGAAAAGAAAAAAAGATTAAATAAAGGCGATACAGTGCAAGACTCTTGTCCCTTCCGAACCCCTGCTTTGCCACGCGACCATACAATAGTCTGCCATTTTCCCTTTTGTAATTTCCCATGTGGCTTCATTGAAACGCAAATCACCAATCCTATTTTAGCAACAAAGAAAAAGATACATTTAAAAAAAAAAAAATGAGAATAAATTAGGTATTTATAGGACCTACAGAATTATATGTAATAATAATTCGAAACGAAAGCAGGACTGTACCATTGTTTAGTTGGGATTTTTTTTTTATTTTATTTTTTAAACCAATTTCCAATTTTATACATCAAAATGCGATTTGTTTGAGTCTTTT
>JH432102.1:331480-347863 GCA_000239455.1 Strigamia maritima
GCAAACCGCAACGCGCAACGCGCAACGCGCAACGCGCAACGCGCAACGCGCAAATGTAACCTAGGAATGGAAATCTGTGGTTGGAAACCTAAGAAAACATTTCTTCCAGACATTTGCCCCCTATTAACCCACGGATCACGAGTTACTCGGAGACGAAGGCGCAAGGTGCCGAGTTTGTCGCGAGTTTTTCAAAGCGAAATGAATGCCGGGACTGGGGAATTAGGTTTAAAATAACAAGTGTTGTTCCCCTCGTTTATCCTTTATTATCCTTTATCCTTTATCCTTTATCCAACAAGAATAATTCTTCACCCCTTTGATAACAAGACATTCATCCCTACTGGAACGAGTTTCCCCAGTGATGACTTAACTAGTCAACAACAAGAGCAGTCAAGTGGAAGAAAGGAAATCCCCAGCTTAGGGAGACCATTAAATGCACAAGAGATTTTGCCAGCACAGAGATTAAGAGGGCAAATAATAACACATTCATATTTCACTCCTTATTATAGTCACTATATATATATGTATATATATAAGATAGGCTACTCGCAAGTAAAATGATTTCTCGTAGCATAAAATTCAATTCACTCATGTTATTCTGGCTAACAGATTGCTGGCCAAACGATCATAACATCCTTTGCGTCACTGCATCTGTGAATTTCAATTAAAGAGTTTACGACATCAAAAATTTTATAACTGAATAATGTTTGCCATTTCTTAAAATGGCCGAAATGATTTTTATTTATTTTTTAAGTTTTCGGAACATGTTTAAAAAATTATTTTGTACCCCGAATGGCTGAGCTTGGTGAGGGACATTGTTGGTCACTACTGGTTTCTGACGTCACAGTTGCTGGTAACAATCGCGCAAATTCTCAATTTGGTCTCGCTTTTATCCCGTTTTCACAACTTCAACAGTACTGGGTTTTAACCCGAAAATAAAAATATTTTTCAAAAAATCTCTGAAAAATTATTCAAGGGTTTTAAACGACGCTTGATCCAATGGACCAATAAAAAAACGTGATGTCGTAAACCCTTTAACTGGTTTTAAACCATCTGTGACATCGATGTAATGTAGAAGAGAGAAAACAATGCAACAAACCTCTCATTACCCCTTTTATCAGGGCTCAGGGCTCAGGGCTCAGGGCTCAGGGCTCAGCTCAGATAAATCAAAGTGTACAGAATTCACCACACCTAAATACTAGCTGAATTCATTACACCCATTTCGAAATAGATCACAAAAAGAAAATCAAAAAAAATCAAACAAATCAAAAAAATCAAAAAAATCTATCGGGTGTATTTTTGGAAATATAAAATAAAATTCAACTTGTATTAAGATAAAGAACAATAACAATAACAATAACAATAACAATAACTTGTCTTCCTTGTATTAAGATGGCCTTCAACACATTCATTTACACTGGTTCCAATCAGATAAACAAGTCTAAATGACTATATGAAATAATAGAATAAAACAACTTCAAGTCAAGTGGTTCGCAGAAAATGTATTTTGATGCCGCTTCGTGGCAGCCATTTTATAACACGCTTCAACAACATTTTCATTTTCATTTTCATTTTCATTTTCACTTTCCTTTTCAAATGTACGCTTTCGAAAAACCTTTGCAACCATAAAAAACATCTTTAAATTTATTTATTTTTGAATGACAAACAATCTTAAGCGCTTTAGAAAATAACAACATAAATGCATCATTATTTTTGAAACATATCTTGTTTGTTTGTTTTTTTTTTTTAAATTGTTCCAATTCCTTGAATGAAATATGAAACGAAAAGTAAAAATCAAAATGAAAATGCTTTAGGCACCTCATTTATATGATTACAATCTTTACTTATAAATCTTTTTAATAGACGTAATTAAAATAAAAATAAAAATCATAACTACCATAAAGTGTAATTGTCCATAGATAATCAAACCGCTATTCACATAAAATTACTTTAATAATACTAACACACACTTCGAAACTCATTTCAAACCTTTTTTTTTTATTTTTTTTTTTTATTTACTTTTTTCCCATACTCCCTTCGTTGAAAATTCAAGCTGCACTATACACAATAGCCTACTAAATAAAATAAATATAAAAAACAGGTGTGGTTCCATAAACCAAGGCCTTCACTTCACTTCACTTCACTTCACTTCTCCTCTACACACCCAAATAAATGCGCTTGGTGTGCACAGATTAAACTAATACTATATGACTATATGTAGTGTACTGTATTTCATCGTTGTTATCATTTTTTTTTCTTGTTAAAAATTGCGATTAGAATATTGATAGGCCGTTGAAGTTTGAAGGGAGAGAAGGTTAAGTCAGTTCCTGGTTGAGAGATGTCTAACACATTGCTAAGAATAAATATGATGAGTTTAAGAAGGGGGATTAAGCTGGTTATTGGAGGGGAAAAAGGAGGGAGAAAAAGACCTTTGCCTTCATTCTGTGACCTCCATAAACATGTTGCCTTAAACATTGCAGTGGTACATAAAATAAACAGGATGGAGATGTAATAAAAAGGAAGAATGATAATTTATTACTTGAGCCAAGTGGACAAAAATGTGTCATTCTCTATATATCATCTTTCCCACTTTTCTTTTCTTTTCTTTTCTTTTTTTATTATTTATTATTTATTATTTATTATGCTAAAAGTGCGTGCCCCTACTTACTTCCGTAAAACAAAAACAAAAATATAATGAATTCGCTATTTTCAGTTTGAGAGGCGCCACCCTAGTGAGCAGTTATTGAACTATCGTAAGTAGGATAACATGGGTTGCAAAATGAGATTAAGTTAGGCTGAAGGTGAGGAATAAATGTGTTGTCGTTATTTTTGTTGATTTTTCTGTGTTTTTCTATTGAAAAAATTGATAATTTGATAATTTTTTTTTTTTGACTGAGATTTGGTTTTTTTCATGCGGCATGAATTTATTGAATCTCCGTCAAAAGTACAAAAATGATAAAAATGCAGTTTTTCTTCACTAAAAACATTTCTATACTTAAAAATATAAAATTATCAGCTGTTATTTTTAATTTTTTGAAAAAAGAATGGAGTTATTCCATTGAATAAGCTTCATAATCCATATGTAAGATGCACAGCAATATAAATGTGTGCAGCGCCCTCTATAATCACTAAAAATAGCGAATAAATCAGTTTTAGAAAATTTTTATTAATAAAATTATAATTACAATTTAATCCATCATCCCTTTGAGGCATATTAGACTTGGAGTGTTATTAATTTACTTGTGTTTACTTGTGCCTCAAGGAAGCAGCATGTGTATGTTTTCTTGTTAGTTTTATTCAGAGATTCTTAAAGGTGATGGATGTAATTAAGCTGAAATTTCTACTTTCACTTTTGTCACTTTCGATGTAATTTCACGAATCGAAATTGAGACCACCTAATATGGAAGGATTAATCTCAAGCATTTGACAAAGCAGAACAAAGTTTCAAACACCATCACCACAAACCGATTGAACAAGTCAAGAAACTCCAGTCAAGACCCCTTGGTCCTATTTTTTTTTATTTTTTATTTTTTATTTTTTTTATTTATAGGAAATGCAAAGTCCTTCCTGACTGCAAATATCGATTTGATTTAATGCATTTATTCTACTTATATTACCATATTCCACCAATTCAACATGAAATAATAATAAAATAAAATAAAATAAAATAAAATAAAATAAAATAAAGTAAAATAAAATAAAAAAAAAACATGGCAAACTGATTTATTACCCTTGAAGATCTCTTTTCTTCGTGTCAGCATTGCTCAGTGGGGCAAATAGTAGTTTAGGTGGGTGCAGTTCACATATAACTGCAGTTCTCTTGGGTCAAACCATGTCAAGGATGCCAAAAGGGGCAAGTTTAAAACACTTTATGACTAGAGGTAACATCACATTTCCACATCCCCATGAGCTAGGTCAGCCCTGGTTTTATAAAGACAAAGACAAAGACAAAGACAAAGAAAAACAAAAACAAAACACGAATCATATTCATATTCATTTTCATTTTCATTTTCATTTTCATTTTCATTTTCATTTTCATTTTCATTTTCATTTTCATTTTCATTCCAGTTAAACCAGTTTAAGAAGTTGAGCCAAACTAGTTTTAGAGGAGAAAAGAAAAGCAAAGCAAAGCAGAGCAGAGCAGAGCAGAGCAGAGCAAATGCTCCCTAGCCCTAACTAGCCTAACCCAGAGGGCGAGGACGACGAGGACCAGGGCGAGAGGCGAGCATGGAAAATAAAAACAAGCCGACACAACATGGTTCGGCTTTTATATCGCACAACATCTTAACCTTCATTTCGCGCCATGTTTGCATAAACATAAACATCAACATCAACATCAGTGTGTTTATTTTTCTTCCAATTTTTATTTCCTTTTAACCCTCTTCGCTCTTCCACGAAACCATGCAAACAGCCTGAGCCGTGCAATATGTATAATGCATCACTTGCAAATTAACATTAGAATTTCGATAAATCATATTTTTAAAGCATTTTCGCTGTTCTCAGAAACCCCACATTTTATACTTTCGACTTTCTAGTTTCCATGACTACGTTATAAAGACCGGTACACATTGTTTTATAGATTTTCCGTTTAACTCAACATTTTCACTGATTCTCTCTGCTCTGCTCTGCTCTGCTCTGCTCTGCTCTGCTCTGCTCTGCTCTCTCAAATTATAATTAAATAGAAAAAATAAATAAAATAATATTATTTTTATTTTTTCTTTTTTATTTTTTATGTCAAGGGCTTCAATAAGATAAGCGATTTCGCTTTTTTTTTTAAATTTTTTTTATTTTTTATATATGTATTAAGGGTTGGCGATGGCGCCGAGTAAATACTGTTTAGTTGGAAAGACAGACCGACGCCATGACCCGCCTCGGTTTCATCTCCAGAGAGAAGAAAACAGAAGAAAAAAATGTTTCAGCACTAACATTTGAAAATAAATACTATAATTTCTAAATGCATATATCATTTGGCATTTAATTTTTGCTCGTTTTCTAAAATCACAACAAAAAAAAAATAAAAATAATAAAAATAAAAAAAATAAAAAATAAAAAATAAATAAATAAATAAATTTTAAATTCGGCGCATGATTAAATGGTGCTGTACTAATTTTTCACTCGCATCAATAGACAAATAGACGATAAGAAAATGATAAAAGACTTGTCTTTTCGGGCTATCTGGAACGGAGACGGAGACGGAGAGTAATTAGAGGAAAAGTCAGTCAAGAAATATTCGAGGTGATAGGTTGCACTTGTAATTACAATAGCTATTAGGAAGCTGTCAAAAGAGAAGAGAAGAGAAGAGAAGAGAAGAGAAGAGAAGAGAGTATTTGTGTGCTCACACTCAGATCCAATATGGAAGACGATTTAAAGATCCTTAATTCTTTGTTTTATACATAAAGTTCAGTTAAAACAGAATAAATCGAATTTATTCCAATGTCAAAATGGAGTATGTTCGAATTTAGTCGAATTTATTCCAATGGCAGGCGGAATAAGTTCGAATTTATCGAATTTTAGTCCAATATAAAACGGAATACGTTCGAATAGAATCGAATTTATTCCATTATGAAAGAAAAAAGAACAAATCCGAATTTATTCCAATATTAAAATATTAAACACAAATAAATTCCATAAAAAATAAAAATAAAAATAAATTCATGCAAGGCCAGCCTAACCTAGCTCAGCCCAGCCCAGCCCAGCCCTCGTTTTATCTATCTGACATTAGTCCACACTAAATTTATACCTCATTCTCAGATAAATTGAGATTAATTAGTCAGATAACTCGTTTCAAGTGTGAATGCAGTTTAACAAGTAGAATGAAGGGAAAAAAATGTCAAAAGAAGTCATCAACCCTCAAGACATGAGCTACAGACCCACACACCACACACCACACACCACACATACATAACTTGGATCACACACAATCTTCCTTGTTCCTGAAACAGTCTCAGACCATCTAAGAGGTTCATGGCCCTTAGCAATAAATTATTCAAGGCTTCAACTTGCTCACTCCTCCTTCTCTCAACTCCATGTTTACTCCACAGCGCTGTAACTTGATATTATTATATTATATACCAATATCACAAAATCAATGCATCTCAATTCGCATACTCATAAAAATCAAAAAAATCAAAAAAATCAAAACTCAATAGACAAACACACAATTTGTGAATAAATAGACGTAAATGATTAAATCTTACCTGTACTTGTCACTAGAGGTCCCCATACGAAAAGGCAATAGACAAACACATTCCAAACGAGACCGGTCATGGTTAAGTTTAGATTTATCTAATTCATCAATCCAGATTCGAACCACTTGAAAACGAGCTTATCCGAAATTTGTGAGGTGACCGCCATGTTGTTTTCCGAGTTTTCTTTTCAGCGCCTAGCCTGGCTCGGCTCGACTCGGCTCGACTCGGCTCAACTCGGCTCGGCTCGCGTGGTTCGCGTTGAATGTCGCTCGAGTCGCTTCTAATATGCGGCAGCTGCAACACAAAAAAGATCCAATGAAGCCTCTTGGTGCATGACAGCCCCAGGGGTCGGTTGCTATGGAAACAGCACCATTAAGTACAGAGGGGAGGAAGGAAAGTAGGAGATGTAAAGTATCTTTGGCATATCTCTTATTTGTTGTTGTTTTTCCTTTTCTTTTTAATAATTTGTCATTAGGCTTTTAAGTGAAGGAAATTGAAAATAAAAAAGTAATAAAAATTAAAATTAAAATAAAAATAAAAATCGATAAAATTTTTTTATTTTTAAATTTTTTTTGTATTTACATTTTCACAAATAAATAAAATCGATTTTATCGACGAATAAAATCGATTTAATTACTTCAAATTGGAATGCAGAGATATAGTACGTAGTCGATATTTCGTTGGGCATTAGGCAGAATATAAAAAGGAAAAAGAAAAAAAATTAATTAAATGAAATGGTGCACAATTTTTCCTTCCCAGTTCCCACTTAAGCCCAACTGTGAATTAATTGCCTTTCACACCATCTGGTGGCGGAAAAGTCAAGCGAAAAAAGTGTAACACGTGCCCTTAATGAACTCACGTGCAGTGAAATGAAAACGCAAAGTGCATTTGATTAAAAATAAAAAAGAACCATCCGATCTGATCCGATCTGATCCGATCTGATCCGATCTCCGAACCGAACAGAACAGAACAGAACAGAACAGAACAGAACAGAACAAAATCCGAAATTTAAAATTTAAAATTTAAAATTTAAAATTTAAAATTTAAATTTCCAATTATCTATTGAATAGGCAAACATGCAACGTTGCTCGGATCGGAGCTGAGAGCAAGCAAAACGATCAAATTTTCTCATTAACTTGTTACATATTTGAGAATGACCTATCAATTTACAGTTTACAGTTTACACTAAATTCAATACATCATTTCTGTGCATTCAAGCTTAACAAAGCAATTAAGTCTTTTCTATGCCTCTTACTCCCACAATGACTTTTCAGTGCTAATGAACAACTAGGGGGAAAGAGAGAGAGAGCCAAGTCATCATGAGCACAAACCATTTACTGATTCCATCAAGACCAGAAGAGAAGAGGCAGTGCAATCTAATAAAACTATATCACATCAACTCAAATTTCGTCTTTGTTGATTAAAAGCCAGAGTCAAAGTGGAAGAGAGAGGCAAATTACGTAATCCAAAATGCCGTATTTATTCTTAATTTATAATTCCATTTCAGAATCAAACAATCCAGCAATCCACAACTGCATGAAATGCAAAATGGATATGATATGATATGATATGATCAGATGCAATTTCTATTTCTATTTTTCTATTTAAATTTATCATCTATTCTTATGGTTAGTTCACATTATGTTCACACCACTCTGTAACATAACGAAAGATGGCTGCGCAATGCATTGTGAGTTAAAAATCACTTTTATAAGTTTGACTTATAAAACATACGGTATATACGTACAGCATGAACTTGTGAAATCGTTTTATACCTATAAAGGTTAACAATGTTGAAGTTATAAGTCAAACTTATAAAAGTGGTTGCGCAATCTCCCGAAACTTAAGTTCCTACTTCTAAATTAATTTTCAAGTAGGAAGTAATGTAACTTAAGATTCTTACAGCTGATTCTTACGTGAAAAACGAGATGGAATGAGAAATTGCGTGAGCAATTGCTTTACATTTACTGTCTACAAACAGTGTGAACAAAACCATACCTTACTTTCCTTAAGTTACATTACGTTCGATGTGAACTAACCATTAGAATTTACAAATTAATTAGTTTAGTTGGTTGTTTAGTTTTCATTTTGAAATGTGGTTAAAATGTATTTGAAATTTGTATCGTACTTGTACATGTAGCGATGCAAATTGAATTGTGCCCTCTTTTATTTGCATTATAAATGATTACACCCCACTTGCTCCACTTGTCCATTGGCATGCGTCTTCAAGAGCGGATGAAAACTTGGCATGCATTCAAATGAGGTGATGATGGACGCGGAATGTGTATGAAAAATGGGCTGGTCACCATTCAACGGAAACATGCAAAGCTCAATAAAAAGTTGAATAGAAATTTCAACAAGGGAAGAAAAAAAATTCCAAAAAAAAAAAAATACTCGTAATGCAGAAGACTTTATTTATTTATTTATTTATTTATTTATTTATTTATTTATTTATAAAATTTTTTTTTAAATATTTGCTGTTGCTTTTTCACAAACACAAAGATGACTGACTCTTGAATCATCCTTTATCACCTAATTTCACCAAAGTCAACCACAATTGCTCTCCATAGACTTCACTTTGATTGCATTATCCCCATGATTCCACTAAAATACACAATCAATTTAACAAAATGATGTCTGCACACTCCACAGAACGCTAAAATCTGCACCTACGAGTACGAGTATTTTGATTTTTAGCCATGCCCATGATTTTCGAAAAGAAAGAAGAGACATGGTGGCGAGTGTTGAAGTGAATCACTACATTTTAATCACTTTTTCATTAAACATAAACAAAGAATTAATTTATTACATTACACCGTTTTGTTTCTCTGAATGCTACGACACTCCATTTGAAAAATATCGCTTAACTTAACTTAACAACCATGTTTTTTAATTTTTTCAAATTGTTTAAATGCCTGTTTTTAATTATTTTTAGTTTTAAAATTCAAAAAATGACATTTTTTATATTTCAAATAAATGTCCTTTCTTAAATTCAATTTAAAGAAAGAAAGAAAGAAAGAAAGAAAGAAATTGAGAAATGCCATTTTTTAGTTTCTAAAAAATGCCATTTTTAAAAAAAGAACACTTAGAAAAGCATTAGATGTACATGACTAAAATGGAGCACTAACAGAATGTATCCATTAACACTTGATTTGATTGATGTTGCACAACTTTGATTCACAAACTCTTGCAAACCGTAGTCTACTTGTACTTTGGAAAAATGAAAGATGAATGATGAAAACTCGTATGATGGATGAGAATTCCAAAGATGAGCTTGTCATCATCATTTTTATATTTCCCAATCGCATAGAAATTGCATTTTTTTTCTTTTAAAAAAGAAAAGCCCCTTTAGCCAAATACATCGGGGTCCAGTGCATAGATCCTCTTGCAATAAACTTCAAAGAACCCTTTTTCCCCTCCAATACACCCCCTCGGCCCCTCATTAATTGCATCTATAACCCTTCGGCTACATATAAATCCGAATTCGACGCCATCTGGCACTGTTTTTTCAATGTTAGATACAGTTGGTGAGATAAGTCGTGTATAAAAGTGTTATAAGCCGAAAACAGGATAAAATGATGAAAAGAAGAGAGAAAAAAAAGCCCATCTGTTGGAAACAAGTTGTAAATAAATTTCCGCACCCCTCAGAAAAAGAAAAAGAAAAAGAAAAAGGAAAAAAGATATGAGTTTAAAAAGTGAGTATTTTTATAATTTTATTAGGAGCATAAACTGTTGGCAAAAATAAATGCATAAACACCATTTGCACGTTGTAAGTCAGCTTAGAAAAACAGAAAATGTCACGCACTGCTATTTGACGTTAAAGTGCTAATAAAGCGTTTAAAAACGAAAAAGTCATTTTTAGAAAAAAAAAAATATTAAGGACAAAATAACGACTCTCTTCATCAAACTGTCAAAATATTTCTTCCTTTTTTTATATCATTCTCAGCAGTGCATAACCTTGAAATATTTTACTAAGTCAAAAAGATGTTTTCCATAAAAAATAACACAACTCATGATGATGGAACGAAAACATCCGTTTCGGCTTTTCTATTCATTTACCCACATAATTGTCTTATTGTGTGTATACACAATTTTTTGCTCCTCTTTCCCTTCTGTCGCTTCTGTTCTTTCTGTTTTTGACCAATTCTTTGATAATGTAACATTCAATGAAATGTACGAATGTAGTCATGCGTTTGTTAGTGTCAGATTTAGAATGTCAGTTTCATTTTGTCAGATTTAGTACGTCAGATTTAAGACGTGTATGGCCTAAGTTGCCGCTGGCGTCTATAAAGGTAATTCTATCTATCTATCTACATACACGATACCCTTATACACTAATGCAGTATTTATTATATTTATTATATTTATTATATTTATTATATTTATTATATTTATTATATTTATTATATTATTTACAAAAACGGGTAGGTGGAAAAATCTTGAAACGCTGAATAATAATCATGTCTACACGGATGCATTACATCACGCAGACGCAGTTGTAGGAATATCGATTTTGTCTCGGGCATAGAATTTCGAATTAATCTCGCATGTTCGTGCTCAAGTTTAACTAATCAATGGATTCCACCATTTCGCTTCAAGTACGGAAAGTAGTCTATTACTTAGTTTAATATTGATCTGAATTTTCAAAATGACCAACATTCTGACTCATTCTCACCATAAGGCAGTCTTGAATTGACGCAACAAAAGAACGGAAAAAATTTAAAAAAATTAATTGCCTACGTTTATTTGATAATTTGATCATTTAAATGTACTATTCAAAACTGATTTTTCCACTATTTTACACGGGTTAACAGCTTGTGTTTTTCTATTTTCTTAAAATAGTGTAAAATGTAACACGTGATACTTTAAAAGTGACAAGTGTGAAGTAAAAATATTCCTATTAATTTTTTTCTTTTCTTTTTCTTCTTTACTTAAAAAAAAGAAAAGATTTTGTATAACAATTTCCTATTCAAGCAGCAAATTAAAAAAAAAAAAGAAAAAGAAAAAAGCAATTTGATACAAACGCTTTAGAAAAAAAACAACATAAAACAGAAAAAAGAGTTTTAAAAAACTGTGCTGTATTTAATTCTTGTAATGGATATCCAGTTGAGTCGGCAACCTTTTTCATTTTCCTTGTCCCTCACAGCAGGCTCTGCTCAACTATCACAAACTCAGCAGTTGGTATTTACCCATCATATCTTCATCACACATGGCAGACAACTTAAACAACAAAAACGAACTCATCAAACTACAAGACAAAACAACAGCTACCACTTGATATTTAAACAATCTCTTGTTTGCAAGTCGTTAGCTTTTATCTCCAGTCGTTACTTTAATACTTTGCCGACAAACTGCGAATATCTTGTAAAACCGGCAATTCAAGGAATGCAAATCTGTGGTTACAAAGAAATCTTTTTATTTTCCCCCACTACAGTAATAGACCATGAGATTCTCGCAGGTTAAAGAAAAATAAATGTATTTCAACATGTTTCGTTTACGATGAATATTTAGCATTGTGTTACCAGATTTTGGTGAATGGTCGAAACCACTGGATGACCAGTTATTGGTCACCAATACTACGATATGGTTTCAGATTTTATTTTATTTTATTTTATTTTAAATTAGCATATCAAATTTCCATTAAAAACAAATTATTATAAGATATTGATTATAGGTAGTACTCGCGTGTCGCGTCGCATAAAAATTTTGAAATACTAAATACTGCTTGTAATATGCTGTCATGTATGTATACAGAAAAACCTGTCTTGGCAACCACTTGCAATATTAGTTAAACCATTTTGTCTACACAATGCAATTGCAAATTTGGAGTACAGAAAAAAGGTTTAGGGTTTCGAGCTTACCTGTCTGCACATGGAATTATTAAGTATTGCCTTTGCCTAAGCACTACTTTTGAACAGATCTTCAACATTTTTTTTCATTTTTTTTCATTTTTTTAAAAATTTTTTTATAAAGAACTACAGGATACTGTAAAATGGAATTAAATTTACTGCCGTTCTAGAAAAGAATTTTTTTTAGTGAAATCAGCCACGTTGAAATCAGATGTAAATGTGATAAACGCGCAGATAAAAAGTTAAACGACCACTTTTCCGAATTTAAATGCGATTTTAAATGTTCAACTATTGTGTCCCGCTGCTATCAAGACCGGATTAAGAGTTAAGACCTACAGCACATGTGCCAAACTTAAATAGAAAAAAAAAAAAAAAAAAAAATTGTGGTTACCATGGTGAACGTTAGAAAAACACAATTGAAAGGCTTACTGATGCGCCTTACAGCAACTTATGCAAGCAACAGGAAATACACGTACATAACATACTCTACGATGTTAGTTAATTTCAAGTTTTCAGTTTTCCCCTTATCTAAATCAAAGGTTCGTTCATTTTGAAAATGTAATTTGAAAAAGCAACCACGTATGAATCATCAACCAATGGTCATTAAGTTAGGGCAATAACTAATTATGTAAAGCGGCGGAGAATAGAATATCATAAAGTGAAGCAATTTTTCAACTGAGTAACAGAACAGAGTAACTGCTGTTCGCTCGCTCGCTATGAGTCTATGCTGCTATATGACCATATGACTATATGACTATATCAAATTAAAGGAAATGAAACGTACGAGTAGGTAGAAAAAGAAAAGGGTTAATTTTGACCCAGAACACCATTTACGATAAGCTTATGAATCATACCATGTTTCATAGCCCTCACAGCCCTCACAGCTCTCACAAGCCGCAATACACTCTACTCATCATTATTAATTTAATTAAATGCAGTTTGAATTAAATGCTACTCACCATCCAAGAAAATTCATTACACGTTATGAGATCAAATCCACCTCCCTCACTCACTCACTCACTCACTCATTCATAAATAGATAGATATAGATAGATTGCAACATGGCAAGGGTTGACTTGACTTTAGGTAGCCTTATAATGCATTTAACCTTAAAGGGTTTCCGACATCAGATATTTTATAGCTGAATAATTTTCGTCATCCCTTAAAATGACCGAAATCATTTTTATTTATATATTTTTAAAGTTTTCGAAACATCTTTCAAAAAAAATCACGAACTGAAGAACATTGTTAGTATTCCACATAAGGTATTTCACAACTGGTAACAATCGCGCAAATTCTCGATTTGGTTTCATCCTCAGCTCGTTTTCACAACTGGAAAAAATCTCTGAAAAACGATGTTTGATCCAATGGACCAATAAATCTTTAAAAGATTATGGATTCATGATCGAAAAATAAAATTATCAAAAATAAAATAAAATAAAATAAAATAAAATAAAATAAAATAAAATAAAATAAAATATAAAAAGAAAATAAAAATTGCTTTTGTATATTCTCATGTGTGATGAATGTAATAATTTCGAGCCAACAGCAGCTTAACAAATCTTGCGTACACCCGATATTCAAATTTTTAAATACTGTTCAGTACGTTCTGCCAAATTTAAAATTATTTGACAAGATTTTTTTTATTCACAAAATTGACAAAATTAGACTGACACGTACTTAACGCTTTTATGCGGCACCCTAAACCGTAAATACCGTAGTACAATTCTACGGTATCAACGATTTCATAGACATATATCCGCAGGGATCAAAGGTGCCGTCAAACTATTTATTTTTGTCCGTACTCCATTTACGAAACCTAATATGTTCGTGACCCCGGAGTAATATTAAGCCACACAAGGAGCGTTCTGTAAAACAACTTTCGCTCCGAGAACTGAGAACATCAGGAAAAAAAACGCAGTTAGAAGGAAAACCCCTTCCAGTGTGCATAAAAAAAAGTAATATTATATGAAAAATAAACAATTATTATTATGATTTTAATTTTAAATTTCCAGTCTTGGATGATGCAAAATAAAATATTTAATTTGCAGCACTCTTGAATAAGAGGCTTGTTTACCTTGTTATGTGGCTTGGAGCAAGATCATAAACCCTCTGTTCAAATATCTGAAGAAGAAAAAAAGAAAAAAAAATCAAGGTATTAGTTGATGATCGATTTGTACTTGATATGTATCAGTAAGTTAAGAAAGATGTATAATAATAATAATAATAATAATGATAAATGATGAAAAGAAAGGGAAGAATCATAAGTTTGTAGCCCAAAGCTGAGTATAGATAGACGTAAATTGTCTCGAGCCTGCATATTAACTTCAATTATAAAACCGATAAAACGTTGAAGGGTCCAAGTGTGAGTCAGCCACAATTCTCCCTCGGATTACCCACCATCCCTTAAATAAATGAGGTAGGAAGTGCATGTAACATCCCTATATTCCTTTTCCCTTTGCTCTGCTAAAGCTCGTACAAACACTTTGATGTGGAAATGCACCTTCACGCGAATACTGGCTGAACGAGTCATAAAAATCGAATAAAAAATCAAAATCCTTTTAACCCCGACAATAAAAAATAATAAGAATAAGAATAAGAATAAGAATAAGAATAAGAATAAAATGTTTCTTTCATTCCATTGAAATAAAAATATTCTTTATACCATATATTTCTTTGTGAAATCTTTGGCTTTTATGCAGCTATTTATTCGCTCTGATGCACGATTTAGGAGCACGTGTCGCGAAGAGCGGTGACAAGTCTCCAGTTGGACAAGCTCAGCGACCATGAATGAGAATGCTGAGGGTGCTCTGTCGACTGTCCCTGCTCTGTCAATGTTGGAGGGGCTGGAGGGGCTAGAAAAGAGGCCGCCATGCGCCATGCCATTCAGAATTCAGATCCCCGATCCCCTGTCCCCTGTCCCCTGTCCCCTGTCCCCTGTCCCCTGTCCCCTTACCGGGTATGGGACTGGAGACAAAGCACATCTGCATAACAGCTATGGTAACTCACTACTCGGATAATCATCAAAAAGCTCCGATAACAGCTTGAAATTAAGTAAACACATTGCAACTTGACTCGATTAGATCAGGCATAATAACTGCATAACCAAATAACCACTATACACTCATAGAAAAAAAAGTTTCCATTTTACTCCATTTTGTCCCATGGTCAACTCTCGCATTTAAAAAGAGTAATAATACTCTTTTTTCATTTTAGAGTTTTGATATTCCATTTTATCAAAGTATTGTTACTTCAAAAATAGAATTTTTTCACACACCAAACTCTCGGTTTGGAGTACCATTACTATGTCGCTTTACAGAATTACAGCTATGTATAGCATAACTAATGCTATTCTGCTCTGACTACAATTACATTTTGCTGTTGTTTTTTTTAATCGTTTTAAATTTCACGTTCCAACATTTTGCTCATTTATTTCAGTTTGACTTGCAGTCAGTAGTCAAAGAAATCTATTTTTGCAACATTTCCGTTCTGGAGCAACATCTGGAACCATCTGAATTCTGATGTACAATTACATTTCTTGTTAAAATACTACAGCCTCTTGTAAGCCGTATTGGTCAGATTTAGTTAGTCAGATTCATTTTGTCAGATTAAGTATGTCCAATTCAGTTTTGTCAAATTTAAGACTTGTATATGGCCTAATAAGTTGTCGCTTGCATCTACAGGATCAGCAGCAGCCAGGAAGCGTACGGTATAGCATTCTTTTCAACAGAAATCGTTTCTGATTGCAGGTAATTATTAATCTGTTTCATTCAGATAATTCTACATTCTCTACCTCACCTCCCCCCAGAACTTCAGGAGTCAGGACCGGATTATCTATTACTAATTAGGTACTGCATCAGGCGCTGAGCCTGGGCCACGGGAACTGGGGTCTAGAAAAACGAAAAGAAAATCGTTTTTTATCATCCGAAATGAATAGTAGCAGTAGTGGACACTGGACTGTGAGCTTAATTCAAATTGAGCCCGAATTATTGGCCTTAAGTGAGTCATCCATCTGGCATATTATATTGTATAATGGTAAAACATTATGCAACATTAGTTATTCACATATCTCAACAGATGGTACCTCATCCCGACCCAAATACCAATTACCAGGTAATGGGGCATAATAACACTGAGTCACTTTGCCTAAAAATAATTATCAGTCACGTACTCATGTCTCACATCTCAGCCACCTGTCACTTGAATAATTAACAAAAGAAAAAAGAAAAACTCACATTTTTACAAGAAATTATATATACGTAACATTCATTTAACATTTAAGTGACATTCACGCACCGGTTGCCGGTGTAGGTAATAAATAAAAGAAAAGAAAAAAAAAANAANAATAA
>JH432102.1:347883-360548 GCA_000239455.1 Strigamia maritima
TTAAAAAAAAAAAATGAAATAAAGAGACGGACGATAAGATCAGAAACATCCACAAGTCGAATGTTTGCCAAGGGTTTCTTTCGCTTTATCATGAATCTTTTTTTGATTGACTAAATGACATATTTCAAAGAAGCGATATAAAAGGACGGCGGCTTTTACTGTCTGCTCTGCTTCTATTGAAAAGGGAAAGTTTTGCATTGACACTATTCGTTTAGCAATATCTGCAAGTTGGGCTTTTCAAAAGCAGCATCTCATCTACAGTTGTACGGGCCAACAGCGCTTTTCAAAGGCCAATGGAATAAGGGACGGGGACGCACTACTATATGGTGCTCCTGCGCCTCGTATACAGTACTATAAGGCTAGGGGTGATTTATCAGGATGCGGTTGCTTTGAATATGAATTCGCTGTTTCAAATCCACACTTCACAACAGGAAACAAGTGAGAGAAGAGCACCCACTGGACCGAGGGGATATTAAGTCCCCTGATTGATTTATGCCTGCTTTTGGCATTTTATCAAACTCCAAGTGTAAATAATCAATCACATGGGCGACTGCTTTCCTCCCATATCTGAAATATTCATGTATTCGCCCTGCTTGCCTGCTTCTGCCTCTGCCTCTGCCTCTGCCTCTGCCTCTGCCTCTGCCTGTTTGTTTGTTTGTTCAATCCTGCGGTCCTGCCTTTTTTCTTTTTTTACTGACACACCTATTACCTTTTTTCTTAAAGGGTATACGACATCAAGTTTTTTATTGCTCCATTGTATTAAGCATCGTTTAAAACCCTTAAATAATTTTTCAGGGATTTTTTGAAAAATACTTTCGGGTTGTATGCGAGACCAAATCGAGAATTTACGCGATTGTTACCAGTTGCGATGTAAACCCTATGCATTTAACATGGGGAATGCCGACTGGGACATCAGAAACAGCGCCCTGCCAGCAATGGAAAACAATGTCCCTCAACAAGCTCAAATAAGCTGTTTGGATTACAAAATAATTTTTTTAAACATGTTCTGGAAACTTTAAAAAATAAATAAAAAGAGATGGCGAACACCGAACACTGTTCAGTCATATTCTCAAACTTGTTCAATACTTCATTGGCTTTTGTTGACCCTCTCTGCGACTATCCTCACACTTTTCAAACAGATAATATATTGTTCAAACTTACCAAAATTATTTTTCAGCCAGAACTGTTTAGTGCGGCCACCTATTGATGAAAAAAGAAACTACTCAACAGTCAACAGTGGTCCAATACTTTTTTCTCCCTTATAATTGAGCTAATTGAATTTCGTTTGTAAGAAAAACTCGGGGGGCTCGGGGGGCTCGGGGGAGCTTATATTCTCATTCTTATTAAATCAAATAAAAAATAAAATTCACCAATTGAATTTTTCCAGCAACTAAGCATGTTAGCATCAACATGTGAATTTACTTCAACTTCATGCATTATTTGTCATTGGTGTAATCGACCAATTTCCTCAACCTTAATCACATTCATCGATCAGATGCAAAATAAACACCTCTCTCTACATGCAATATACGCCCAACTAACTACAACAAATAAAATCGATCTGTACTACTGTATACCTAGCTCCTGCAAGCAAAAGTATATACTATAAAGTATATACTATAATATATATACTATAAATAAAATTAAAATGTGATGTCGTAATACACCACAGCAATGCTCAGATCAATTTGTTTGAAAAAACATTTGTGAAAACAATAAATACTGCTCTAGAATCACTAGCCTCGATATCTCAGAATCAGAAATTCACAAATTCACAAATTCACAAATTCACAAATTCACAAATTCACAAATTCACAAATTCACAAATTCACAAATTCACAAATTCACAAATTCACAAATTCACAAATTCACAAATTCACAAATTCACAAATTCACAAATTCACAAATTCACAAATTCACAAATTCACAAATTCACAAATTCACAAATTCACAAATTCACAAATTCACAAATTCACAAATTCACAGCACAGCACAGCACAGCTCACCTCACGGCAATGGAAAGAAAGTTAGCTTCCATTTCACGTAAGTGTAAATTATTAAATGAAACTCAAAGACGGCCAATTTTGACCCGGCATGGCACCGATTTATTTAGCACCGCCATGCGACTGTTAAAACGAGATAACTTAGACTAAAAAAAGAGCTGCTGTTTTCCCAATCACCACGACTTGGCCTTGTTCTTGTTTCATGTGGTGGCCTCGCAATAAGAAGCATCTATTCAAACTCTATATTCAATTCGAATTTCGAATTTCGAATTTCGAATTTCGAATTTCGAATTTCACTGTTCTATCTACATAATACATAATAGATTTATTTATATTTATATTTATATTTATATTTATATTTATATTGTACCAAAAATTAAATAGTCATAATTATAATTGAAATGCACGCCTGGGACCAGTTAGTTAATTCTCTTCTCAACAGACATTTGAAGGCGCTAGCACTGGTGCCCGATGTTGACCATGCCACCACAATCAAAAAGAACAAAAGCACCGCCTGGACCTTGTTAGCTCTGTAACCTACTAATCCATAACTCCATTATGTTGCCACCAGTTGCCAAAAGGGCAAGGCAAAAGCTAGACAAAAGTAAAGAAAAGCGTTTTACCATATTTAAAAAGCCAGAAATCACTAGCAATAATCCTCTTTCCTCTTTCCTCTTTCCCGTTTCCTGTAGTCCTCTTGACATTAATTGCGACTGAAAAAGAGTCGAACCACAGATCTTCTGATTGCCGGTTAGGTGCATTACCAGTTATGCTACATAGCTTAGGACGCCCCAACAGTCAAAAGTGAATAGTGAATACTGAATACTGAATACTGAATACTGAATACTGAATACTGAATACTGGGCCACAATTCAAACTGACAACAATTTCATGTCCCCGTGATGCACCATAATCACTATTCCTTGGTCAACACACATTTTTTGTCTAGCAACTGTATCATATACTACCATACACACTTTTTTACATCATTCTTATGTTATGTCCTAGCTATCATCATTCAATTTCAATAAAATTTTTACATCATTCTTAGGTTATGTCCTAGTTATCATCATTCAATTTCAATACATTTTTAAACCTTAATTGTCCCTAGCTTTAATAAGTTTCATCTTGCGAAAATGTAAAATCAAACCCTGCCTGCTTTTCCCCAGAGACGTCTTGTCAAAAGCAAGAATCTGGCAAAGCCATTTAGAACAGTATACGAAGTTCTTAATGGTAAACATCCATAAAACTTGGTTTAAAGTAGATATGCAGTATGCACATTCATTGCATAATTGAAATTCTGCATCAAATAGACAGATAATAGAAATCTTGCAAAATTGCTTTTAGACTTTTAGACTTTTAGTCACATCTCGCGTGTAAAGTAACCTAAAGTACAGTCGCCGCCCGATATCCTGCATTGATGCTAAAATTGAACTGTTCATCGCCAACTGCGCATAACAATCGCGAATGCTGATGTATGTTGCATCAGAAAATAGTCAGAAATAGTAGTGAACATAATTATTGTTATTTTTTTTATAATCTTGTCATTTAAAAATAAAAAATAATTTTTATGTGCTGTATTGTTCAAAGTTTTCAGAACACATTTAAAAAAAATCATTTTCTGTATCAAACAGAACAATTTAGCTTGGTATAAAGGTGCATTTTCATTTGCGAGAGAATTTCTCGCCCCACAAAAAAATCGCGCCAACAATCGCACCGCTCTAAAAATCAAGCTCTAGCTTGAGCATTTTCATTAGAGCTAAAAGAGCCACTTCTCCCTTTCAAAAATTTTGTAAAAATCAGTTGACATTTCATGAAATATACATTAGTGTGAAATGTTTAGCATCAAATATTGCTGAATTTATTATTTTTTGGCTTTTCTGGATGTGGATGGCATTGATTAATCAAGATTAAAAATTCAAGTGGAGGAAAAAAATCAGCGCCATTTGCAATTGTGGGTGGAGCCTGTTCAAATGCCAAAACTGTTGGTTCAGATTGACACATGGCGCGATTTTAGGCGCGATTTTGTGAGCAAAGCTAGACTTGACAAAAGCTCGCAAGAAACAGAATCGCGCCAACAATCGCGCGCCTTCGCAAGTCTAGCTTGCATGAAAATGGACAAGCGTGCGATTTTTGTCGCGCGATTATTGAAAATTAGGCGCGAGAAATGGCATTTCTCGCAAATGAAAATGCACCTTAAGAGTCATTGTTTCTGTTGACGCTGTTTCTGATGTTACTGTTGGTACTTATTCCACCAGTTAAATTAACAAGTTAGTAAGTTATGCCTTACGGTTTAAGATAAACCTATGTGAAAAAAATATTTTTCCTTTGAAAATCGAGATAGCAGACTGTAGTTCGTTCGATTCACCTTCATTTCCCTTCCCCGGAACGCCATTCATTCCCCCCTTTTTAGGTTTTCTTTTCAATTTCTTCAAGGTCCATGCCATTTGAAAATCGGAAACGGTTCTCTCTCGCCCTTTTAGCTTGTGACATGTCGCAGTTATTGACAATAAACGCTATTTGCCAATATTGTACATTTGTAATATTCTTCTCTCACATTTGTTCTCTGCACACTGCACTATTGCAGGATATGACACATAAGTATTTCAAATTCTCCCTTTTTACCAATTACAAATGCAAAGTAACGGCTGGCTTCCTTCCTTCCTTCTTTCTTCTTTCTGAATATTTCATAATCAAAATTCTGCTTCCGCCTCTTCCTCTCCCTCTCCCTCTCCCTCGTCCATCTATCAGTTTCTTTTCTACAGTACTGTATAGACCGTAATCTATTTGCTATACTGTATTTTGATTATGTTAGAAGAAATGGAGAAGAAAAGCAAATCATTAAATCAAATGCTGGCTACTGCTACAGTGAGTTTTAATCAACTTTATATGAAGCAGTCAAGCAGATGGTTTGTTATTCAACATCAACACTATAGGGCTGTCATTTTCTAATGACCTTATCATTATCTGTGGCATAATTAGAAATCTGGCTACGCATTAATTGCCATTAAACTTGTTTCCCATGATAATCCACAAGAGCTCGAACAAAACACGAAGCATGTTTAGAAATGCAAATCACATGTGGCACATCATCATCATCATCATCATCATCATCATCACAGCTTGCAAAGAGAATGGCCAACTTAATCCTTCAAACCGTACATGCTACAATTATATCATCTTGCTGCATGAGACAATTAAAATGAAAATGGAAATGAAAATTAATGAAAACGAGCAAACAACGCACAGATTACACCATTACTTGCACAACCGATGTCGACTCGACTCGAAAAAAACTCAATATCTCAATATAGGCTCATTCAAATTTCAAAATACTCATTTGTGTGTTTGTGGCTAAAAATGAAAATTCAATTATTTTCCCATTTACGGCCAAATGTTTACAATGGTGACATGGTGACAATTGATGTCTTTTATTAAATCAGAAATTCTGTTCTCAGCAGAAAACACCAACGGCAGTATTCTTAAAGAGTTGACAACATCCCAGATTTTATTGTTCAGTCATGATCAGCATGTTTAAGAACCCCTAAAAGTAATCCACAAAAATTTTTAAAATTTTTTATCATAGACAGTTTGCGATTTCTCTCATACGAGACAATGGGTCGTATGAAGTTTATGCTTTTACTTCATAATTTTGGAGCAAATACTCTCATTCTTAAGAATAAAATTTTAAGTAAATGCTTTGACTTTGAAGCAAAATAGTATTTACTTGATGCTAGTAGTTTTTACTTTAATTAAAAGGATTTACTTTTTTTACTTAAATTTTGTATGAATAAACAGAAGGAAATGGTCTTATTTTTAGCAAATGCTTCCAAAATTTGAAGTCAGCTCCCGAGTATACTTCAGTCTGTTACTACAGCCATGGCCCTGCTATAAAATCATGTTTTCAAGGCTAAAAAGCACTACAAATCCACACTGAAACTTGAGATGAGGACTACCGTGAATTACACAGGTTTAATAGTGAAAATGTGGAATGGATTACAAATTATTTTTTCAGTGCTTCTTTGGAAATTATGAAGTAAAAGCATAAACTTCACTTTATTCATATGACTCAATAAAGCAGGAAAATTAACAATAGAAATGTGAAGCAAAACCTTCACTAAAAAGAGCTTTTGCTACTGAGTGAAAGCAAATGTTTATTCATATGAAATTGAGCATTTGCTTTTACTAGTTGCTTCTACTTCAAGCAAATGCTTTGACTTTTACTTTTTGCTTCAAGTAAATACTACATTTTTATTCATATGACCCACTGAAATTTTTCAAAAATTTCATCAAACCAATAAAACAAAGAGAGAAGATTTTTAACAATATCTCGTTTTTTTGCCATTCTCGTAATAAACAGTTTGCGATTTCTTGTACGAGATTTTTTTTATTACGAGAATGCCAAAATAACGAGATTTTTCAAAAATCTTGTTTCAAATTGTCGTGTATACGACTTGATTTGCATATGCGCACTGCGTACAACGCAACAATTGTCGTGAAATTCTGCCGCCATTTTCCCTTTGTGTGTCGATTTCAATATCTCAAGTTAGTTTTTTTATCTTTTTTATCAGTCAAACACCTTGCACAAACCACAAGCCCAATACTTAGGCTTAATTTGTGACAAGGTATCTAGTTCTGCTAAAAATTGTTGCTGCTGATTTATGTGTTGTATATAAAACCTTTCGTGCGATAAGACATGTTATTAGACAGTTTGCGATTTCTCGTACGAGATTTTTTTCATTAGACAGTTTGCGATTTCTCGTACAGACCGAAAATAAGATTTAAAAAAACGAAATTTTCAAAAAAATCTCGTTTTTTAAAATCTCGTTAATAAAATGTCGTATCAGTGTTTGCGGTTTGACACGAAACATATTACATACGACATTTAAATCGGCGGTAGCAATTTTTAGCAGAACTAGACACCTTATCAGAAATTAAGCCTAAGTATTGGGCTTGTGGTTTGTGCAAGGTGTTTGACTGATTAAAAAACTAACCTGAGATAATGTAATCTACACAACTTTGCCAAAATTACAGCCGAAGCGGAGGGAAAATGGCGGCAGAATTTCACGACAATTGTTGTGATTGTAGGCAGTGCGCATACGCAAGTGAAGTCGTATACACGACAATTTGAAACGAGATATTTCAAAAATCTCGTCCGAGAGTGTTGGAACGAAAAATGAAATTACGAGATTTTAAATAAAATCTCGTAATAATACAAGTCCCGTAAAAATAAAAATCACGTACGAGAAATCGCAAACTGTCTATTACAAAAATGCCAAAATAACGAGATATTGTTAAAAATCTCGTTACATGTATTCTCGTTTGAAAGGTCTCGGTCGAGATTTTTCAAAAATCTCGTCTCAAATTGTCGTGTATATGACTTGATTTGCGCATGCGCACTGCATGAAATACAACAATTGCCGTGAAATTTTGCGGCATTTTCCCTTCGCTTCGGCTGCAATGTTGCCAAATTTGTGTCGATTTCAATATCTCAGGTTAGTTTTTATTAATCAAACACCTTGCACAAACCACAAGCCCAATACTTAAGCTTAATTTGTGATAAGGTGTCTAGTTCTGCTAAAAATTGTTGCCGCCGATTTGTGTGTCGTATGCAACACGTTTCGTGACAAATCGCAAACACACGCGACGACATTTTATTAACGAGATTTAAAAAACAAAATTTTTCAAAAATTTCGTTTTTTAAATCTCGTTTTCAATCTCGTACGAGAAATCGCAAACTGTCTAATAACGAGATTTAAAAAACGAAATTTTCCAAAAATTCAACAACATCAACAAAATGAGCAAACGGCAGCAGCAGAAAATCCACGAGATTTGTTTTGTCACAGTTGTTTCCAAAATAAAAATGGCTGACAACAATCAAATAGCCAAGAGAGCAGTGACGTATTGCTCATTTTGTTGATATCGTAAGTAAATTTAGACATAATAAAATTTTAAAAATTTTTGTGGATTACTTTTAGGGGTTTTGAAACGCGCTGATCACAATTGAACAGTGATGTCGTAAAACCTTTAAAAGGTTTAGAACATCACATTTTTTATGGCTTAAATCTTAACAACACCCCTTAAAAGGACCAAAATCATTATTATTAAAATTTTAAATCATTCAAAAAAACTTTTAAAAATTCGCTTTATGTGCCAAATAGCAAATTTAAGTAAATGACGTCACAATTAGTAATCCCCGCACAAAATGCTTATCAGTTGGTCTCGCCTGCTTTTTTCGAAATGTCTTCTCTTGTCTGCTAGTTTTCCCATTTAAAATTCGGTTTTAACTTTATTATACAGTATTAAAAAAACGAAAAACTGAGATGTCGTAAACCCTTTAACACTTTTGGTCAAATGGGAATTTTAGTCGCCTGGAATCCTAGGAAATGTTTAGTCCTAATTGTTGGACATTAAAATTAGTTACAGAGTATTTTGTCGCTAAAACGCTAAAACCAAACACAACTGCCGCCAGTTGCTATGCAAACCGCACATTTTATATCCTCCCGCAGATTTACACCTAAATCCCTTAGCACTGGACTCTCATTACAATCCAAAACACGTCCAAGGGAAGCGCTAAGCCCTTTAGATATAGGAGGGGATAACAAGACATGAGAGAGAGAGAGAGAACAGCAGCGAAGGGAACACGGCAGAGATTTCATTAGTTTGCATGATGATAATCATGATGCATCTTTAAGAGTGTGATGAAAATGAAAAGTATTAATTACATTAATGAAGGCATATGATTGGATGGGTTGGCAAAGGTGAATCCCTCAGGAATCTAAGGGTTTAGGTGAATTTAAGCTCGCACGTTATCAGCAGAAATAAGGCAAACAAGGGAAGGGTATTGGATTGGGTGGCACTGACAGCTCGGCATTGATTTTTTCATCAGTCTGCCAATTAGAAACTGTCACTATCACTACGAAAAAAAGAAATGAAGAGAAAAAAATTTAAATTTTTATATCATCGCTGCATTAGTACATTTTCCTTTCCACTTTAAAAGACTTATTTTTTTTTGCCTTTTCATTTCCACAAGATTTAGTATCTACATTATTGTCAACCATTCAATATGCTGCTTCCCTCCCATTCTGTAGAATTCGCGAATCAGCACAGAGTAGTAAAGACAAAAAACAAGAGCAAATAGGCTCTTCTAAGGAAGTGGATACAATTGCCAATTTCAACTTCTGCATTCTAAATTCTGGATTTTTGTTTTGTTTTGTCCCCATTTCCACCAAGGTCTTTGGACGAAGACAAAAACGTCAATACTTGGTTACAAAGTATCTACTATCTATAGCCGCCGCCTGATATCTGCGCATCACAACAATCGTAGGTTACATGAATGCTGATGCATGCTACGCAAAACATAGTCCCTGCTCGTTGTAAACCATATTAATGTTTTTGTGTTTGTTACCCACGAAACAAGAGAATATCTAAACAACATTCAGAAAAAACACATGAAATGTTGATTCAATATTAGAATGTCATTTTTTTTTATCACATTTTTCCAACATTCAAACATAACAAGATGTTGATTTAACATTAAATGAATGTTGCATATCAAAAACGGATATTCTCATGAAACAAAGACAATGTTGAATCAACATTTTTGAAAGTTGATCAGTTAATGTTTTGTCCATAGAAAACATCCGTTAGAAGTTAAATGCAGTGGAATTATGGAATTATCGGTTGTTGATATGCAATATTCATTTAATGTTAAATTAACATCTAATGTTATGTGTGAATGTTGAAAAAATGTTGATAAAAAATAACATTCTAATATTGAATCAACATTTCTGATGTTTATAAAAAATATTTTGTCACGGGCCAAATTACCATTTACTAAGTTTACATGAACGCTCTTTTCTGGAAAATGACGTCATCATTTATCAAGTGGAAAAGTGGAAACTAGAGGGAATACTTAATTTTTTACTTTTCCACTTGAGAAATGATGATGTCATTTTCCAGAAAAGCGTGTTCATGTAAACTTAGTAATTGATGCATTTTCCCAATCACTTTCCTATTGTTTGTAATAAATGCGGGTAAAACCTATGTCTTTTGTAATTTGTAGTGACTTTGTTATCCTGTGTTTATCCTGGCCAAGGTCACAGACGAGTGACTTGGTTTTTTACCTATGTTCTCCACCCTTCCCCCTCCTCAGATGTTAGTTAATCCGTTGCTC
The DNA here is from genome assembly GCA_000239455.1 of Strigamia maritima. Lineage (NCBI taxonomy): Eukaryota > Metazoa > Arthropoda > Chilopoda > Geophilomorpha > Linotaeniidae > Strigamia > Strigamia maritima. The sequence goes on from JH432102.1 coordinate 358,063, forward strand.
CACTTTCTGGTTTATGCATACCAATTAGTTCCTGGTTGTGCTGTCATGCTCTGATTGGTTTCCTCCTTTTTTGGCAACCAATCACAGCATTTTCATGTTTTCTGATGAGCAATTTAGTTTTTGGAGCAACACAACAACTTTAGACCTCGATCCTAACACATCAGGCTTTAACTAGCTATCATTAGAACTGTTGTCTTGTCACACTTTCACCCTTTGTGAATGTTATCCTTTGAGTTTTCATGTATTTTATGTTAAGTCTATTCTGATATCCTCTATGCACTGACCAGGTGAGGAAAATATTAATATTAATGCCGGTTTCTCTTAATTCCTTTAACACACCTGTGAATACAGTAATGTCCGTTCAAGGTCACTCAGCTCCTTAGTGCGGCAGGTTCTGCGCATAGGTGGGCCTACTTAACATTTGGCCCCTTTGGCTTTTGTTTAGTTATTCTCTTATTGGTTATTTTAGATTACAACCTAAACTTTCCTGAAATTAATTGTATACGCATAGGGTGTGGCTCGTTTAGAACTCCACCATTGTTCGAAACGCATTTCAGGGGCCTTCAAACGCAAAAATAACATCGATACATTAGCCGACGTGTTATAATTTTCTGAATGTTATTTAGACTTGTTCTTGTTTCGTGGGTATTTGTAGGGACCATTAATCAACAACTTCATGTCATGTCTTTCTCATTTATTTCAAAATCACAACTAATCTTCTTTCATGCTACATTGTTTTTCTATTATTGTCTGTAATACATAATCTATTATCTACAGTATTGACCGATTTACGACAACAACAGCGGACTATATTTTGATGTAGCATACATCAGCATTAACGATAGCAATGCGCAGTTCAATTTTAGCACCAAGATATCAAGCAGCGACTATAGTACCCTACAGTACCCTACAGTGACCCTACAGTTCAAAATTTCTGCTTTTACAAGAATTTTCCCATGTGAACAGACATTATGTATGGCCTTTCTGTTGTAATGTCCCATTCTGAAGACCAAATGAAAGCAGACTTACTCAGAACAATGCAACAGTTAGTATGGCTGTAAGTAGCAATCAAAAAACAAGAACGTTGATCTCGTTACCATGATGATAGTGGACTTATTACTACTGATAAGTATAGGTTATCGCAAGGTTGGGAGGTACAAACTGGGGAAAACCAAGGGCGCGTTAGCGCCCGAGGTTTTTCCCAGTTTGTACTGACCAACCGAGCGATAACCAACTTAAATACTTTTTTAAACATGTGAATAACTAATTTATGTTGAAAAATTAGCTTATTAATTAATTGTTTAATTAGAATAAAAATTTAAATCATTGGAAGATATACATTCTTGTCAAAAATTACTAAAATTACTAAAATTATGATACCATAGTACTAAAATTATGGTACCCTAGTACTAAAATTATGGTACCCTAGTACTAAAATTATGGTACCCTAGTACTAAAATTATGGTACCCTAGTACTAAAATTATGGTACCCTAGTACTAAAATTATGGTACCCTAGTACTAAAATTATGATACTACTTGCCTAGTATTAAAATTATGATACCACTTGCCTAGTACTAAAATGAGTTTAACATTGTTGCAACATGAGTTTAACATTGTTGCAACATAATAGTACTGATGTTATAGTACAATCTTCTAGACTAATGGTACAATTGTATATCATAATAAAAGTATTATCTTTGTTTTTCATTTTCTCATACATTTTTGTACCAGGTTGATAAGTACTTATCAACCTCTCGATGAGAGGTATCCAGGTATAGCACACTTAGATCATGCACTAAAAAGTATTTAAAGCTGGATATAGCTATACTATACTAAAGCATTTGAGCAAGTAGATATATTATTTTCTAAGTTCTGCATATATACCGTACCGTAATTGGAAATTTAATCGAGTGTTATTTCTATAATCATCAACATCATTGAAGCATGTTTGTATAAACATAAAAATGCTGTTGCTATGGTAAGAATTAGAGACCATAAATTAAGCTTCCATTCTGAAACATGTATAATAACAGACGTATGGTCGATTGCGTGCAGCACGAACTCATCCAGCAACAGTCAACACACGACTACTTGTAAACTCAACAGAACAAGTGCACGAAGCTGCTAATGAGAACTGCATCATGTGGCCTGGAATGTGCTGTGCTGTGCTGTGCTGTGCTGTGCTGTGCTGTGCTGTGCTGTGCTGTGCAGAGCGTGCAGGCAGCAAAATGATGACTGATGGCCTCCATTGTTTACGCCAATAAGACAAATATGTCGGACACAGATTTGTGCCGGCAACTGCGAGCGATCAATAAAACCGCAACAGAGGACAGAGGACAGAGGACAGAGGACAGAGGACAGAGGACAGAGGACAGAGGACAGAGGACAGGTCTGGAGCAGAAAAGACTCCACCATCCTAGCTAGATCTTCTCGTCACAAGCTCGCAACGGAATGCAATTATAAATGTCCATTGCGATTTGCGAGA
>JH432102.1:361616-384536 GCA_000239455.1 Strigamia maritima
TGCAGCACGAACTCATCCAGCAACAGTCAACACACGACTACTTGTAAACTCAACAGAACAAGTGCACGAAGCTGCTAATGAGAACTGCATCATGTGGCCTGGAATGTGCTGTGCTGTGCTGTGCTGTGCTGTGCTGTGCTGTGCTGTGCTGTGCTGTGCAGAGCGTGCAGGCAGCAAAATGATGACTGATGGCCTCCATTGTTTACGCCAATAAGACAAATATGTCGGACACAGATTTGTGCCGGCAACTGCGAGCGATCAATAAAACCGCAACAGAGGACAGAGGACAGAGGACAGAGGACAGAGGACAGGTCTGGAGCAGAAAAGACTCCACCATCCTAGCTAGATCTTCTCGTCACAAGCTCGCAACGGAATGCAATTATAAATGTCCATTGCGATTTGCGAGATACGCTCGAAAACGAACGCATGCTCGCATGCTCAAATTGGCAAATCAATAACTCGAGTTGCTTTTACAAAACTTCTACTGGATGTCACTGTCATGGCTCGGGTAGGGTTTAAAAAATTAAAATGCCATCATATTGACGTTGCCAGGAAGCGAATGCTTAGGGTTTATTATCCTATGCAATCCGGATTCGGATTTAGAAAAGACATAATTAAGTTTTTCATTATTCCCTCAATGGAAATGGACAAAAAAAAAGTAATGATAATTTGTCAAACCTACAATCGCTAGAAAAAAAACATTTCCATTTCCAGCATTCAATATCAATATGCTTGACTCGACTCGTTCCGCAGTGCAGGATCCCTACTGTTCAATTCCTATAAAACGTGTAATAAGTTCGCGAGTCCTGTGGGGTTGGGTCGAGTCGGGTCGAGTCGGGTCGGGTCGGGTCGGGTCTGCCGTCTAATGAAAAAAACCCGCTCGGAGTTATCGAGGAACGCGATTTTACGTAAATGTGTCCAAATGGAAATTAATTCCTCAAGACGCATGATCCGTGATGGTTCGACCTGACCTTCAAAGAGATTGAGATTGCTCGATTAGCTCAAACAAGCCCTGTCCTGTAGTGAGTACAGAGTAGTGTTGTATAATTCAATTTCAATGTTCAATCAATTTTCTCTTTACTAGCGGTTCTGGTCTGCTTGTATCCACATTACCGTGCCAGCCGTGACGCTATACTCAAGTAATATTGATTTTAAAAAGCAGCACAGCACAGCACAGCACAGCACAGCACAGCACAGCACTTGATATTGACAAAAACTAAACAGATATTGGCAATGGCAGAACCTGCTTATAATGCTTTCTAACATTCGCAAGTTAGACTGACGATGGCCCCAGCCTCAAATTTCACGTTCTCTCAAGAAAATATGTCAGATTCTTTTTTGTCACTTTATGGCATGTTGGGTGTATGACCATAGTATAGCCGCTTACGCTCTCTCCCCGAAGAAAATGTGGAAATCATTTTACTGTTCACATTTGTTATAATATGTTGTAATATTACTGAAAAAATAAGATAAGTGATGTAATTTTTGTTTTGCCAAAATTTTTCCCATGATGGCGTTTTTGTCGTTAATTATTGCGGTTTGGGAGATTTGATTTGATTTGATTTGATTTAATTTAATATAAAATGTGTTTGAGTTCAATTTTGAGTTTTGAGTTTTGAGTTTGGACTTTGGACTTTTTCACAATTCACAATTCACAATTCACTATGTTGAAGTTGAAGTTGAAGTTGAAGTTGAAGTTGAAGTTGAAGTTGAAGTTGAAGTTGAAGTTGAAGTTGAAGTTGAAGTTGAAGTTGAAGTTGAAGTTGAAGTTGAAGTTGAAGTTGAAGTTGAAGTTGAAGTTGAAGTTGAAGTTGAAGTTGAAGCCAAATTGAATTTCTATAATAGCGACTGTACTCGGCTTCGGCTTCGGCTTCGCTATTTTGCTGGCACGTTCAGGCTTTAAATTTACTATTGGCTTATAAGTTCCAGTCGCATGATTGATAGCACCGAGTAAAAACATAGCGTTTGTGCCTGGCTTTTGTTTATGGCAAATCAATGTGCACAGCACAGTATACTGCTGGCATTGCATCGCACGCAGTTTGAGCAAGCACAACTTCCTGTCAGATTACACTGCAACGGACATTATCGAAACGAAAACCACTTTGCCTCGCGCTAAAACTAGTCAAATAAATCTCTCTCTCTCTCACTCTCTCTCTTGTCCGTTTATCCGCTCCAAAATGTTATCACTTGTAGTAATTAGCAATCAAAAAATAAATAAATAAATAAATAAATAAATAAATAAAGATAATTATTTGCTCAATCCAATGAATCAAGATCAATGTGCAATGTGCAATGTGCAATGTGCATTTGCAACAGTTTAGAAAATAGCATTAAACCTGTCGAATCGAAACTTGAAGATAGCGAACAAGAAAATCCAGATAAATGTGTTTACCACGACAAAATGAAAATGCAATGCGCTTAACATATTTGCTTTATTCATAAAACACGGTTTCATTCTAATTTGCCTCCTCTGCATGGCAAGGCATACATTAACATGCTGCAGTGCAGTGCAGTGCAGTGCAGCATAAAACGGCTTATGGGTTGGGTAGCGGTAAAATATAATTGAATATGATGATTGCGTTAAAATTTCTAGTTGACAGACATTTGACTGCCATATTGGATAAAGTAGAATAGAGTTGAGCGAAGTTAGGTCTTAATCGATATCAAGCAGGTCTTCTTCTTCTTCTTCCTCATCTTCTGCTTTATTTCTATCTATTTTTAGTCCTGTTGCGTTTTACCAACCCTACTGAGTGCAATGTACTCAACCAATCAATAAAATGCTCAAGAGGAAAACAGAATCCAACGGAAAATAAAGAAAAGATAACCATGCAAAAGAGGCCATTTTCTCTCACATAAAATGAGTTATGACTTTACAGTACTTGACCAAAATAAAATATTACAAAAATAAAAAATAAAAAAATAAAAAAATAAAAAAATAAAAAAATAAAAAAATAAAAAAATAAAAAAATAAATAAAAAAATCTGTTTCCTTTAGTTTTTTTCTTCTTTTCTTTGCTCATCATCACTTTCTTTACCTATTTTGCAACTGTAATTTCATCTTGCAGTTTACAATGCCTCCCCCTCTCCCCCCATTAGTGCTTTCCACAGTCAACATAATTTCATCACTTAATCCAATAATATTCTTCCCCAGCCGCCAACATCATATAGCCCAAAGTCTCGTTGTGTCACTATCTCGTAATATTCTCTTATTCTCGTGTCCCTTTTCCATCCCCACCCTTCTTTTCTAAAAGCAATTTACAAACTGTGATAATGTTTCATTTCTTCAATCTCTTTGTAAAGCATTTTCGCAAACAAAACAAAACAAAACAAAAACCAGAAAAAGGGAGAATAATAAATTGAATCAAAAGTTATCTAAAGTGTGCTGCTTCTATTTCTTATTTCATTTTTTTTATTTTTTTTTTACCTTTATACCTGCAGCTGCAGTACCATCAACCCTGCAATTATTCATTTCAGACCCTTGCAAGCAGCAGGCTGCAGCCCATCCGCTAGAAACCATGCATGAGGCGGCTGGCTGGCTGGCTGGCTATTCTCTTATTTTTGCAAAATCGAAGCTCAAAGTTAGACGACTTTTAGTCAATTTTGCTTTTACAGAGTAATATTTTCTATGGTATTTTCTGCCATTTTTGAGATTTAGTCTCAAACCAGGTGTTTCGGTCGCGAAGAATTAATAGCTGGTACATTTGAGTAGATTGAATTTGCAGCATTGATTATTGATTTTTCATTTTTGGTCTCGTGTTCTGCCAGCAAGATTTTTAAATTATGTACAATGTAAATATCTGTCAAGTGAAACAAGTTCAATGAAAACTAATAGTTTGTATATTGACGAGATTGAATTTACTGCAAGGTACATCAGTTTACCGTATGATGTACTGCTAATTTGACGAACATAAGTTACGAATAATACAGTATCTGTTTATCTGATGATATCTATTTACAATTGCTTTTGCAAAATAGTTGAACCCACGAAACAAGAAAATGTCTAAACAACATTCAGAAAATATTTTTTTAAAAACATCAGAAATGTTGATTCAATATAAGAAAGTCATTTTTTATCAACATTTTTTTCAACATTCAAACATAACAAAATGTTGATTTAACATTAAACGAATGTTGCATATCAACAACCGATATTTCCACTGTTTGATTGTTGAATCAAAATGTTGATACAACATCTATTGAATGTTGCATATTAACAACCCATATTCAACTTCTAACGGATATTGTCTATATGAACTTCAACATTCAAACATTCGATTGACGTTCAAAAATGTTGATTCAATATTGACTTGTTTCATGAGATATTCTTGCAAAAATATAATAATAATTAATTCTTTATTCCTCGTATAACTAATACTTAGCAAGGGGGGAGGGTACATTCAGTAAACAATACAATTACAGAACCCAAACACTGAAAGCGTTTAAACTCTCAGAGCGTTTAAATCTCCGCTGCACCTTCCGCAGCGCACCTAAACTTAAAAGCAAAGACTAAATCTCAAAGCTCATGATCAATCCTGCCCGACATCCATTGTTCCTTGCAAGAATATAGATCCATCGTGGCCAAAGTGAGGAATTTTGCTACCTTCACAAATTATCGACAATCTGTCTTTGGTTTGTGTCTAGCAGTAGCACTCGTAATATTATTACTGCATGATAATTTACCTTTGGGAAATTTAGATACCATATTCAGCCACAAAATAGGGTTTCAAAACGACACCAGGGATATTAAAAAACTGTCAAATGCACCGCAGTGAGAAATACTCTTGAAATACAATCTTAAAATATAAAGAAAAAAAGTAGCCACGCGAGTAGTCATGTTATTTCCTAACTGCAGATTCATCTGAGAATCGTGAGAGGTGATGGCGTCTACTGATTCACACAAAACGAAAGTGTGGACTCATTCATCGATTGACTCTGTTTCCAGCATTTATGTGGAGACTAGAGAAAATCAATAGGCGATCTCAAAAGTTTTTTTTTTATTTTTTAAAAAAAAAAAAAAAAAAAACTTACTACGCATGTGCATACTACTGTGCTACTTTCTTCGGTTATATAGAAAAGCCTGCACATAATTTTCAATTCATAATGAATGAAACTATGAAAGTGTTAATTGCAAGGAAAAAGTTTTAACTTATCACTTCATCTTCGAGAGAAAAATTAAATTCTGACATCTCATGAATATTCCTGACAAGTAAAACAAGTTTGGGGGTACTTGTACTTTGTTGACATGGTATATGGTGTGTGTGTGTGTGTGTGTGTGTGTGTGCAAGGTGTAAGAAAAAGACTATTTTGCATACATTTAGCAATTGGTCAATTCTTGACTTTTATGAGGTGCGTTCAATCTACACCATCAGCTTTCAAAAATTTTGAATTTATTTATTCTAATGGTTAGTTCACATTGGTGTTCACATCATTCTGTAACATAACGCAAAATGGCTGCGCAATGCATTGTAGGTTTAAAATCATAAACGTAAACTTAGTACTGTAACTTAAAAAATTATGGCAACCAATAAGAAAACAGTTGCTTCTTGCATGAAATACGAGATGGAATGAGAAATTGCGTGATTGGTCAATTTACATTTATTGTCTACAAACAGTGTGAACAAAACCTTACGTTACTTTCCTTAAGTTACGTTATTTTCCTTGAGTTATGTTACTTTCCTTAAGTTACGTTAAATTTTCGTAAGTTACGTTACGTTATGTTCAATGTGAACTAACCATTATATGTTTACTTGCTAGATTTGGAGGTTGCAGTTTTCGAAAAATTTATTAAAGATTGTGTAGGTCTTTGGATTTAAGGGTGATTAGTAGCTGTGATTATAATTTTGTTTAACTTTTTGTGTTTGTATTATTTGTAAATTAATTTCAATATTTTTACTAGTTGTATACCCCCTTCCTAAACAATGAAGTTTGTAAGGAATAAAATTTATTACCCTATTACTAAATTTGTCTAAAGGCAAGCAGAAGTACAGAATTGCACTTTGCACATGTGCATTATGAGACATTTTGAATTTGAGTGCAATCATTCAGCAGATGCTTTTCAATCTTTACTTCTTTAGTGTCTTACAGTCATGTCTTCACAAAAATGCTAAAATAGAATGTGATTGTTAAACAAGACCCCTCCCACCCTACAAACATTGAACCACGAGTGCAAGTCCACAGCTTGTTTATTTTTCTTCGTATTTGTACTTGTATACCATTGCAATTATTATGTATTACAGAATTTGATTCAAACTATAATGCATGAATATATTATGCAGCATTTATCTCTCACACGTCCAATACAAATTCAAAAACCTCAGTAAGCTACGCTACACGTTGCTGATGGGAAATTATAAAAGATGCTGTGCCCACACTGCAAATCTAGGTGTCTAAATTTTGTTTTAGGCACTTCATAATAGCTTAAGTTAAGACACTTTAAGAACCTAAACACTGGTTCCATTTAAGTCGTTTGGATGAGCCTAAAAACCAAGGTGACTATTTATTAGTACAAAATTGGCAGTTCTAAATATAAGACAAAGAATTGATCGAACTACTGCTAATGAATAGACAGAAAACTGCTAAAATACACAGATGGATGGATTTTAGCAGTTTTCTGTCTATTCATTAGCAGCAGTTCGATCAATTCTTTGTCTTATATTTAAAACTGCAGTGACTCAAAAATAGGCACCACGACTAATTAAATGAATCAGTGTTAGGTTTTTAAAGTGTCTTAACTTAAGCTATCGAGTTTTACAGTGCAAATGAAATAAAGCAGAAAACTAGAAAAACACTTCATGCCTCACACATTTTCGTCATTCGAAGTTAATTACCGTAGCCAAATAATGAAATAAAAATTAAAAAAAATTAACGAAAAGAAATTAACACGATTATTATTAAACTACCGTAATAAATTTTGCTTTAAATGAAAGAAAAGCAGTTAAACAGTACGGTACCGTAGTGGATTTAATTCATTTCATTTCATTTCATTTCATTTCATTTCATTTCATTTCATTTCATTTCATTTCATTTCATTTCATTAATTAATGATTTAAAACTGATCACACGTTACATTAACATAAGTAGGACTTACCAGTTTCGAGTAGTGTTACATATCGAATGTGAAATATTAACAAACGAACATCAGATTGTCATGTTAGCTTCTTAATGAAACGGAAATTCATCAGTTAACATTTGCAGTCGCCATTGGCAAGCACAGCTCAGTGACAGCAGTATGGTGCTTCGTTTAGTGAACACGAACCGAATGCATTCTGGGAGAAGGATAAGCGGTAGAGTCTACTTGAAGCTCGACTTGAAGGGAAATTGGCACGTGACTTGATATAAAAAAAAAAGAAAAGATTTTATTCCAAGTTACTAATTATTCAAAATAAATCCTAAAAAGTGACAAACTGTCGAATAAACACAATACTATACAGATAACTTTTGTATTTTTTTCCTTTTATCCCTTGGTATTACGACAAATATATATCTCAGTGATTTAAACATGGGAGCCGTAGCAGCTGGTCATTTAAATTTAAATTTAAATTCTGTCACTGTAGGAAACTCAAAAGCAAAGACAACACTCAAATTGAAATGGAATTTTTGGTTTACACATTAAATAAAAAATCAATTGATGGCTATTCCGTGCCACCTAGAAAATATATATTTATAAAATTTGTCAAATTTATCAAATTTATAGATAATGTTGTAGCTAAAGCGTATCTGGCATGTATTGATTTGCCCTGCTGTGCTATTCGATTCGAATAAACTGCTTGCTTGTGCTTGCTTGTGCTTGCCTTGCATTGTGTTGACTGCTGATCAAACTGCACCATAAGGTAATTGCTATTGCAATCCCTCCGAAGTCCGAATCCGAAACAATTACATGCAATGATGCAATGGGATAAGATAAAAACTAAAAAGTCAGTTATTCCATTCTGTAAATAAATAACAATAACAAATAGGCATGTACTGACCATAATGTATATTAGTTTGAATTACGTTCAAACTACGTCTGGACTGCGTCTGGACTCTTCTTCTTATGTTAGAAACTTAGAATGTTATGTTACCTTTGCTCATCTCTCTAGGGTAACATTGCTCGGTTTTCATTTTGAGTGGTGCAGAGAATTTATCAATAATTTAACATGATTATTTTATTCACCAAACATGATTCATTAGTAATGAGATGTTGGATCTAGGAGCTTTGTGTGGACTTGTACCACTAAAGTACCACTAAAGTACCACTAAAGTACCACTAAAGTACCACTAACGCAATTGATGTTGATAATTCATCGCCACATTTATTTATTCTCATTCTACAAATAATCTAATGCGGCGTTTTTTATGAAATACTGTACACACTACACAGTGAAATAATAATTTTAATTTTAATTTTAATTTTAATTTTAATTTTAATTTTAATTTTAATTTTAATTTTAATTTTAATTTTAATTTTAATTTTAATTTTAATTTTAATTTTAATTTTAATTTTAATTATAATTTTAATTTTAATTATAATAATAAAAAACAGCCCCCACACACATGTAATGAAAAATTGCCTCGAAGTGGTATCAGCTAATTTCAGCTACAAACCCTAGGGATGATACAAGAAACTCCTTATTGACACATTTAGTTGAAAAATAAAATTGTGTTTTATTTTTTGGTCTTTAAAACATGCTCGAGAAGAGAGGTCATGCGTGACTTCCTACAGCAACCCATGTTTCTAAAACTCATTAAACCTGTAAACACGCGATTAATCAATTTCAATTTCAATTTTCAATTATTTTTCTCAATTGCAAATTCTGTCATCACTATATGTCACTATTTATTTATTTATTTATTTATTTATTTATTTATTTATTTATTTTTTTAATATAAGAAAACTCGGACACATTAAATGAAATGAAAATGTGGCTGAAAAAAATCTCATCGTTGCAAATAGCCACAAGCATTATACCGTATGTTTGAAGCAGAACTAAACAGACATCAATGTGATTGCCAATTCCTGAAGGCACCAATTTTCTGATCCCCACTGCTTCTTTTGTACAATCTCCATCAGTTGGCAACAAACAAATCGATTTGAAGTAATGGTGAGTTCTGAGAAAAAACACACGACTTACATTTTATGTGGCTGCATTTCTATGCGGCTTAAAATTTAACTTGCACATAAATAAAATTTAAAAACAATCGATATCACATATCAGTTTTTTACAATATTAAACAATTTTATTTTTATTTAAAAAAAGACAAAGTTAGATCTTTAAGTTTAATTCAACGCAGATCACTCGGAGCTTTTTTATTTCATTTCACTTTATTTACTAAATATTCATCATTGGAGCAGTTTAATGGTTACAGCCTACTTTATTCACATAGTCACATTCCATCAGTCCACTCGATCTATTGCAGCTTCTGCTCATCATTCATCAAGACTTTGGATGAGTCAGTGCCTATAAACCGCACTCATTGTGCCAGTCTAGCCGCCACTCATTTTGCCGCTTCTTTATTTTTATTTTTATTTTTATATTTATTTCCCCCAACCTGTTAGCTGTTAGCTGTTACCCACATCGTTATAAGCTGAATCATGCTGACTGACATAAAGAAAAAATTTTCCCCTTCTTATCACCTTCATACCAGTTCCCTTCTTTAACATGTGTTTTACAGCGATCCATTGCCACTTTTATGTCTTAGCAATGAGCTATAAAAATAAAGAAAAGGAAAAAAAATGACCAAATTCTTCTATCTACGGTACGGTACGGTATGGTACTTTCTTTTTCTCTTCGAAATTAAACTAAATTGTAAGATTCAGAAATAAATACTGGTACGGTTCTCATTTTCTGAGTGAATATTTCAAGAGGTATGAACCCACAAAAAACATCCTGCTATTAGCAATCAAGATCGCATTTCATTACACAATAGGCATTAGGCATTAGCCATGAAACATGTAGTAATGCGTGCATCTTTTTTCTTCGCGATTGTTGCCACGTGATTGTTGCCACGCCATTACTTAATCTTTCTATTTCGATTAAATTTTCAACCAACAAGCCAACATGTTCCTCTGTTCCTCTGGGACTGTGCTCAGTGTTGCCAACTCTAAAATCTGGATTTCCGCTTTTGTAACCTCTAAATTCCGCTAAAATCCGCTAACTCTAAAAGGTGAAACTCTGCTAAAATTTCGCCAATTTTTTCCAGAAAAAGCTAAAAAAAAGCCAAAAAAAAATTAAAATAAATTTTTTTTAGTGTTTTACACTTATTTAATATTTTAAAAAACCAAAGCAAAATCAGCTAATTCTTGAAAATTTTCATTTTCAATTTTCATTTGCTGCATTCTTGTATTTAAAAACTTCATTTCAAAATTGTATGGTATCACTCTTGTGTTCCCATGGTACAAAATACAAAAAAAAATTCTAAAATCCGCCCAAAATCCGCCGATTGGAAAATCTCCAAGCTAGATTTTCCGCAGTCCGCTGCCTTGTTTTTTTTCCCACTGAGGGTCTCAAAAATCCGCCAGATCTAGCGGGAAATCCGCTAAGTTGGCATTTAGTCGTGCACGTCATGTTCACGACATGCCATATGATTGGCTGATTGACGTGTGTCAATCAGCGCCCTCTGTTTATGTAATATAAGTGTTTTTTTTTAATAAAAAACTCAGTCATGCTGAGAATAATTATCAAAGCTTGTCTTTTATCAATCCAACATTATTCATCTTGATATTGATACATATGAATTGGCGACGAGAATAGGACGAATTTCGAATCCACATCGTCCACCATGCGTAACTAAATTCTTCCGACATTTCATCTGCTTCGTACGACGTCCAAACCATCCATATGCGTAAGATTTTCACACCACGTTTCAACACTTCATACGATGTGCAGACGCATTCGAACAACTTCTCAACTTGTGTGCGCACCGACGGAACCAAACAAGAAGTCATTTGCAGAAGTAAAAAATTGATGGGGGACCACCAGAATTTAAAACCCCTCGTAGTCGCTGACCAACGAGATCAACTGCAATCCTAAACTGTGGCCAAATTTTCAATTGCTTTGCAAAGTTTGGCAAAAACGTGCGAATTTGGCAATCAGCTGTCCAATCGATTGTGCGATCATTTTGTAGCCGGACTACGTTTAGAACCAATTCAATGAGCGCTATTTATTGAAGAAAACTTGAAATTTGACATTGCATTCAAAAAAGCTGCTGCAATGGAATTAACTGCAAAAGAAGTCGCAAAGAGTCATAGCAATTCAACAGTTCTACACGTAGAAATATTCCTCAACAGCTAAAGACCGACAACAAAACTCCATCAACCACCCCCTCTCGTTTTATTTGTTTCGGATGCAGCGCTGATCATCTTTGTTTGTTCTGTCCACATGAAAACGCAGTTTGCAATGAGTGCGGTAAGCGAGGTCATATTAAGACCGTTTGCAGGTTTGCAGAAAAGCACTTGGCACGGCTTTGCAAACTGCTCCAACAATTGTTCGTGTTGTTGACACAGTAGAAGAATTGCCGTTATTCGTATTCTGTGTGCACCGACGATCTTCCATGACACCAGGCTGCAACACCTGTTTGCGTTTTTCGTGATCAGGCAGTTGATAAATTGGTTTCCCCTTATCCATTGGGATTGGTTCAAAACATGGAGCCCCATGTGATCCATGGAATGCTCCAATTTCAATTTCCAGTCCACTTTACCTAGTAAGGTGAGGTCAGCCCGCCGTAGGCGTTAGGCTAGGACATAGGAAAAGTGAACTGGAAATTGAAATTGGAGCACTCCATGGATCACATGGGGCTCCATGTTTTGAACCAAGCCTATCCATTGTGCTCCTCAGTTTCTTGTGTTTCGAAAGTGCGTACTCGTACTTAAGATTTGCAATATTCAAAAGCGTTTGGCAGCCAATAGCCACGCTGCCCATCTCTCTCTTATCAAAAAAGCCAAATTTTTGGTTGACAAAATGTTTAAAAACGACTCGCTTGAGTGTTCCATCTTCCCTCGTTCGAATCAATTGCCTAATGGCGTCTCTTGTGTTCCGCTTTGTCCAAACCTAAGCAAAACTCTTATTATTGACATATTAGTACTAATAATACTGCAGTTCCTGTGCAAGTTCATACCGGGGCAGTGCTACAACCTCCATTGTTATAATTCTGCTTGTGCTCAAATTCCATTGCAAAAATGGAGCTCGCCTTTTCTCCATAGCTGCCACCATTATCCCTGTTTCTTCTCTCAATTCCACCATTACTGAGGCTCTAAATATGGTTCTGACCCGTCATTCTAATGTCTTTCGCAACAAACCCTGTTGCTCCAAATTAGTAAAAGTACACATTGATACGGATTCAAATATTGCCCCTATTTTTATTAAAGCATATCTTGTCCATATGGCCGTTAAAGATTCTGTCAAACAAGAATTGCATTATTTACAAACCCACAGTATCATTACCCCTGTTGTCTCCTTTCGCTGGGAAACCCTTATTATGCATGTAAAAAAATCTGACAGTTTAGTCAAAATAGCGGGTTGCTTCAACCGTACGGTCAATAAAGCCATCTTGCCCAAAGTGTATTCTCTTTTTCTTTTTGCTAATATTACCAACAAACTATTAGGGAGGAATCCTATAGCATTCTTGATATAAATTCAGCCTATAAGCAATTAGAGTTAGACGAACAAAGTGCCAATTTATGCACAATAAACACTCGTATGCCAATATTGTGCACAAATTGGACTACTACAAGGTATGCAACCCTGTATTGATAATTCGTGTATAATTAGAGCTACTAATTTCATCCATCTCCTAAATCTTGATTGTTTTCTCGAGGTGCTTGAAAAAGATGGGCTTACTTCAAATCGTAAAAAAATTTTGTTTTTGGCAACATTCAGTTCAATTTCTTAGCCTAAACATTTCTAGCAAGGGCATTTCCCCAATTGAATCCAAATTAGAGCTCCTGTGGAAAGCTACTCACCCATCCAATGTTTCATCACTAAAATCATTCTTTGACCTTGTAAATTACTATGGTCGCTTTATTTAAAACTTGTCCACCATCTTCGAACCACTTTATTGTCTATGTTAAATAGGAATGGACAAAAGAACAAGAAGCAAACCTGGTTAGCAGTTAAATCTTCACTCACTGCTGAGGCAACCTTGGCCCATTATGACCAAAAGAAAGAACTCTTCTTGACGATTGATGCTTCTCTAGTCGGGTTAGGCGCATTCTTCTCCCACAATGACGTCTCTGGTCACCATCAGGCCATTGCATTTGCAAGTTCTCTTCTTTCCCCTGCCCAAAAAAACTACTCCCAAATTGAGAAAGAAGGCCTCGCCATTATTTATGAAATCTGAAAATTCCACCATTACTTATTTGGCAAAAAGTTCACTCTGCGTACCGACCACAAGCTTTTAGTCACCAGTTTTGGTGACAAAAAGAGTTGCAACCAAGTTGTGGCGGCACAGTTGCATCGTTGGGCTCTTTTTCTCAGTGCATATGATTATAGCATTTAACATGTCTCGGCAGCTGATAATGTTGTGGCAGATGCTTTTTTTAGAAACCCCATCCTATTATCGATAGAAAGGAAGATTTTGAACTGGGAATTAACGCCATATTCGTGGCACACATTACTAGCTTCTCAATCTCACAACATTCCTTGTTGAAAGCATACAAAGACAATACTCTACAGGCGGTTGGGCGCACTACTGAAGAAAAAAGCGCCGCCAGTGTTGCGCTACAAATTTAGCAAATAGTGAACTGCCATTGCGCTACTACTACTTAAAAATTTGTAGCAACGCGGCACTGAAAATTAAGTGCATGTGATGCACTACTTTTCCTGCTACTTTTTTGCTATTTCAACGTCAGAGTAATGAAACGTTCCATTGACTCTGACAAGGGATACCTGCATAAACGCCATTTGAATAATGTTTGTGTAACGTTTTGCCTAGGTATGGAAATAGCAAAATAGTAGTTTAACTTGCACTACTTTTTTGCTATTTAGGCCATAAATATAATTAGCGCTACTTTCCGACTTAGCAATGGAAAATAGCGAAATTTCAGCGCTGCTACGTGGCGGCGGCGCCACAGTAGCAATAGCGCAACAGTGCTTTTTTGCCTAACCCTGCCAGGAATTGACAAGGACATCAAAGCTATGGTCAGATCTTGCAATTCCTGTCAGAAAGTACTTTCAGATTCTCCCAAAAATTCACACCTTTGCTGGACCATTCTAGAGGAAATTTGAGGACGGGTCCATATCGACTTCGCTGGCCCCTTTCACAACCAAATGTTCCTCCTAGCAAAATCCAAATGGTGTAAAGTAGGAAAATGTCTTCAACTACTGCAGGGGCCACAATATTTGTCCTCGAAGAGTGGTTTACTCAATATGGCTTGTCCATTCAAATCCTCTCTGACAACGGCCCACAATTTGCAACAATAGAAATCAGAAACTTTATGTTAAACAATGACATCGCCATACTTATTTGCCTCTCTCTCACCATGCCACAAATGGGGTGGTTGAAAGCTTTGTTACGACATTTAAACATCAAATGACTACGTAAGTTTCTTGACCAAGATTTAACAATTGACAAATCAGTAGGGATGTACCGAATAGTAAATCCACCGAATACCGAATACCGAATTTTCACCGAATAGCAAATTCACCGAATACCGAATACCGAATTTTCACCGAATAATGAAATGACCGAATACCGAAGTTTTACCGAATAATAAATTGACCGAATACCAAATATTCGGCCGAATAGTTACCGGTTATTCAGAAAATGCAAAAAAGCTAAAAAAATTAAAAATAAAAATCAAAATCAAAATATTTACTTAATTATTCAAAGCCTAGCAAAGCCAAATGATTCATTTGGTTGTTTAAATATTAAATTTTTTGACGTACAGAGTTACTCTGTTCGTCCGTACTCTGTCAGAGTACGGACGTATCCATTAGAGAACGAAATGGATTTAATATAAGATACGAAACAATAATCGGACCGATATTCGGCCGAATATTCGGCCGACCGAATATTGAATTTTGATATTCGGCCGAATATTCGGCCAGCCGAATATTGAATTTTAATATTCGGCCGAATACCGAATGTCTGTTTTTCGGCCGAATAGGCCGAATACCGAATGTCTGCCGAATATTCGGTACATCCCTACAAATCAGGTCAACGTGTCCCCTTTGCATACAGGTCAACTCCCCATGCTACAACTGCTAAGACCCCAGCCGAAAAGTTTACCAAATGCATTTTACGTACAAGATTGCATCTTTTGAACCCTCGCACTATTCCTAGCTCAGATTTAGTGAATACCAAACGTAGCTTTGAAGTAGGAGATCCAGTTTATGCTCGAGATTATAGAGGCCAAACCAGATGGATCCCTGGGATAATCCTTCGTAAAATTTCATCTTCTACCCACATGTGCAAATTGCTAATGCTGTAATTTGGAGCCGCCACATAGATCAGATCTCGGAAGGTTCCTAAGACTTCAGCTAAAAAAGAAAAGAACTTTCTCGATATCGACACTGACCCATCACCATCTCCGCAAGATAGCACCCATAGAAAAAAAGCCCCATACAATAGAGCCATAAGGCCCTACATTTAAATTTCTAAAAAGTAGGCCCTTATACAAATAGTAAACAAATAGAGTCCCATAGAAATAGGACCCATACAAATAGAGACCCATACAATAGGGCCATGGGCCCTACGTTTAGATTTCGGATTTATACAAATATGGCCTCATACAAATAAGGCCCCATACAATAGGGTTGTGAGGCCTTACATTTAAATTTTGGGTTCTTTGATGCATGGGCCCTCAATTTGCATTGGGCAAACCTGTATAGCTACCTATGAATCCATAATACAGTAAATGGCCCCCCATTATTTATTTGGCATTTTAGTTTTTCATTTACAGAAACCTAATGAATAATCTATTACTGTGGGGCCCTGTATAGCTGAGGGGCCCTAAATTTAAATTTTTTTTATTACAGTTTTTGTCAATTGCTAAAATGCAGTATCCATATTAAAAAATACCGTTTCAAAATCATAAAATGTACGTTCACCAACAGAAACAAAAAATGCATTTTTACAAATAGAAAATACAGTTTCAGAAATAAAAAATGCAGCTTCAGAAATAAAAAATGCAGCTTCACAAATATAAAATGCAAAAAATATAAATTTCTGAACACCAGCAGAAAATAAGCAATGTGTGTAGAAATTTATGGGGC
Organism: Strigamia maritima; assembly: GCA_000239455.1. Lineage (NCBI taxonomy): Eukaryota > Metazoa > Arthropoda > Chilopoda > Geophilomorpha > Linotaeniidae > Strigamia > Strigamia maritima. The sequence goes on from JH432102.1 coordinate 377,806, forward strand.
CCTATGCATTTATTATCGTAAAGAATTTTAAACTTGGGGCCTCTCAGTTACACTGAAGGGCCCCGAATTCTAAATTGGATTCATTAGGTTATTAAAACCTCAAACTCAAATGCCAAATAATGAGGATTTTGAATTCATCAGTTGATTTACGGGTTTGCTCAATGCAAATTAAGAACCCAAATTTTCACAGATTTTTACAGAAATTTTTTTGTTTTTTTTAATTTTCACAGAACAAATTAATTTTTTTACAAAACAATTTTTTTGCTGGTAATCCTCCAGCTTAAAACCATTTTGCAATAGGCACACATTTCAATTGGCCGACAGATTTTCACTTTTTTGATTTTTTTTCACTAGTTTGCCGACAGACACATATTTATACCAGTAAAGGTTAGGTTAGCCCGCCACAGGCGTTAGGATTAATCTCCCATAGCAAGATTAGTTTTTAGGTTTTTAGGAACTGCTGATCAGTTGCCCTTACAAACCATCGACCGATTGCCTAAACCAAAACTGATTTGCCTACAATTGATTTTTCGAGTAGTTGATGGTTTGCAAGGGCGACTTATCAGCAGTCCCTAAAAACCTAAAAACTAATCTTGCTCCGCGAGATTAATCCTAACGCCTGCGGCGGGCTAACCTAACCTTAACTGGTATAAATATGGGCTTTAGTACAAAACATGGAGCCCCATGTTGCTGTGTTCTGCAATCATTTTTATTTCGCGTCCCGCTAGTTGGCTTCGCTGCGTTACGCTTGACCATCATTGGTCAACATTACGTTTGCATAGCGCCACCTACAGTACACGAGTACCTATATAATTACATGCAATATTAAAAATAAAGCATTTTACATTCGAACTACAACCAGTGCAATCCGACTTCCATTTATTTTCATACGTGAAAACACACTAGATTGGCGACGAGGTAAACGATATATTAAGAACCCTTTTGGTGGACAATTTTCATTGGGTCCACCACTTCAATTCCATTCATTTTTCGGCGATTTTGACCACTTGTGCGACCATGTGTTAGGCTTAAATTCGCCACGATGCCCGATAATACTACTACTGTTCCTACTATCACTACAACACGCGGAATCATCGGATCGGTTCGCTCGTACTCTTTGACTGATGATTGGCGGCATTTCGTATTGCAATTGAAAAGTTTCTTCACGTGCAATGGGATCACCGAGGACTCCACTAAAGTTGCGGTTCTACTGTCCGCGTTGGACGCGCTCGCCATCAAACGACTTTGCAATTTGTGCACCCCAATTGATCCCGACTCTAAAACTTATGATGAACTAACCAACCTGATGTCGAAGCACCAGAAACCGGAGCATCTTCAGGTTGCCGAGCGATGCAGGTTTGATCGACGTGTGCAGGGCCCGAGTGAATCGGTCGCCGAATTCGTTTTTGCGCTTCAAGAACTGGCCGAGCATTGTGGCTACGGCGACGGGCTGTCCGAGCGTTTGCGCGATTTTCTTGTGGCCGGCATTCGATCAATTCCCACTCAGAGGGCCTTGATGATTCAAAAAAATCTTACGTACGATACGGCATTCCAGACAGCAATTTCCACGGAGCTTGCGTTGAAAGAAGTGACAGAAATCCAGGAAATCCAGGAATCTTCGACACTACCTACTATTCATGCGGTAAAATCGAACGAATCAAAGGGGGTTCCATCATCCAAGTGCCATTCTTGTGGTGAAACAGGCCATTTTCGGGCGAGTTGCAAACACCGCAATGCAAAATGCAATACATGCGGTAAACTGGGTCACATTGCTGCTGTGTGTCGTTCTAATGATTCAAAACCTGTGCCCACTGATACTAATCAAGTAAACTACTATAATCCATCATCTGAGCTAGGCTTATATTAATTCAACTGAAATTTCGATTACAAAAAATGTTGAAATTCTACTAATTACTAATTATTATTCCAAGTGCTAAATTCATTTCAATTCCTTACATTTCTCTACAAATCCACATTACTACAAATTACTTAAATTCTACTGTAACTACTTAATTGTTCATTTCAAGAGTGAATTCAGATTCATTACGTACTGTAAATTCTTACAAAATTCTTATTTCTCTCTTCAAGTGCTACTTTCGATTTCATTCAATTTTATTATTATTATTTGTATTAATTATTTCTTTTATTATTCTGTATTTGTTTCTTTCCCGTTATTATATTGACTTCGTCAATGGGGGGATACATTGCTGTGTTCTGCAATCATTTTATTTCGCGTCCCGCTAGTTGGCTTCGCTGCGTTACGCTTGACCACCATTGGTCAACGTTACGTTTGCATAGCGCCACCTACAGTACACGTGTACCTATATAATTACATGCAATATTAAAAATAAAGCATTCTACATTCGAACTACAACCAGTGCCATCCGACTTCCATTTATTTTCATACGTGAAAACACACTACATGTGATCCATGGAGTGCTCCAATTTCAATCTCCAGTCCACTTTACTTAGTAAGGTGAAATCAGCCCGCCGCAGGCGTTAGGCTAGGACATAGAAAACGTGAACTGGAAATTAAAATTGGAGCACTCCATGGATCACATGGGGCTCCATGTTTTGAACCAAGCCATAAATATGTGTCTGTAGGCAAACTAGTGGAAAAAATCCAAAAAGTGAAAATCTGTCGGCCAATTGAAATGTGTGCCTATTGCAAAATGGTTTTAAGCTGAAGGATTACCAGCAAAACAAAATTGTTCCGTAAAAAATTAATTTGTTCTGTGAAAATTTAAAAAACAAAAAATTTCTGTGAAATCTGTGAAAATTTAAAAAAAAGGTTTTGATTACTTTTTCCAGGACAAAATTGGGTACCCAATTGGGTAGGGTACCCAGCATTTTGCCTCATAAATGTCTACACATAAAGTCATAAATGTACACTCATTACTTAATTTCGGCTAGTTTTAAAATTTGTATTTTTTGCATTTTTTATCTGTGAATCTGCATTTCTTATTTTGCATTTTTTATTTCTGAAACTACATTTTCTGTTTGCGAAAATATATCTAAAAATGCATTTTTATAGATGATGAATGTACATTTAATAATTTTGAAACTGCATTTTTTAATATGAAAACTGCATTTTTTTAATATGGAAACTGCATTTTATAATATGGAAACTGCATTTTATAATATGGAAACTGCATTTTATAATATGGAAACTGCATTTTTTTAATGTGGATACTTGCATTTTAGCAATTGACAAAAGCTGTATTTGGAGACACCATTTTGTCTGTTCCTATTGTTAGATGGGATGGTCACGAACTATTTCATACCGCGAATTCGCTGCGTGTGTAAGAAGGGCCCAACCAATCCGTTATGGACTATAGAGTTATGCGGACAGCCTATAAGAGCAATTTGACTGGTAGAGAGAAGCGGGTAGCGGAAAACTGTGATTCGCGGCCACATTGGAGAATACCTGTTTTATTCCTCCGCTTGCAGATTTAAAAAAATAGCGGTTTTATGTAATAATTTTGTTGAAATCGAAGCACGAATCAGCAATTCAGTATCACGCCGCCACGAGGCGGCGCTCCCATCTTCGTGATGGCCGAAATCACTCGCGATATTCATATAGAAAAAGATGTAAAAACAATAACTTGAACGTAAATGGTATACTTATTCAGTACCAATGAAAACTAACTTTTTTTCTTTTTCTTAACATAGTGATGAAGTTGATATGGTCATGCAAACTTACAGGATAAAATATCTACGGTGCCTACGGTATAAGTAAAATCAAATATAATTGATGAATTTCCTTGTAAAACACAAGTTTATGCATAAAACAACAAATTTAAGATTTGTATATTGGAAATAATAAGTGATTTTGTAATTTCATTTTCTTTTCTTTTTAAGGGTGTCGATATATACTTGGATGTGTACAGGCAACACAATATGTGATTTATCTAGCCTTGAGTTCAATCGTTGCAGCACCGATGTGAGTTCTAGTGGGTGTAGTTAAATAAATACCTATTATTAATTAAAATTTTGCGATTTTTAGACCAAACTAGCAAGAACTGGTGCCGCAATGGCTATGATAAATTGATCGGTACATAAAAGTAAGAAGTGAAAAAGTAAAAATGGTGATAATTTGAGTCAAAACCTTTAGTAATAATTTTTTTTTAACAGTGCAGTGCATGATATTCAATAAATTTGGTGCCGAATAGGAAAGGATTGGTTCAAAAGTAAATTATATTTGTTGTCTTAGGAATAGGATAAGGATAACGGTATCATCAATCGGGGTGTCTTGATACAAATACAAATGTCAACTTCGTTCATCTAAACAGCTTAAATTAGTTGTTTTCACAAAACGTTATTCATTCTCATTTCATATTTTAAAATATCAGTTTGATCGGATATTTTGGATTCTGTAGGGGACTTGGGAGTCGACCACGAGTCGAGTCCACCGCTCAGAAATTTTCATGTATCAATCAAAATGTGTGCCGTAAAAAGGTGCATTTTCAAATTTTTAATATGTAAATGATTCTTAAACACGGAAAAGTTTGTTGTTCATTGCACCCCTGATTGTGACTGACGGGACTTGGAAATCTTGGAAATCACAATTGTAAGAAATAGAAATCTTCCAAAATTTGAAAATCCCAAATATCTGGGAAAACGGTTAACACACAACAACATTGAGGGAAACCCTAGTTTACATATTTAAATAGTAATTGCTAATGTTTTGATTATGCTTATTCTTATTTAGGATACGTACCTTTGAAAATAACGACAAGAAAGTTCTGATTCTGTCCATCTGAATGAATGAATGAAACTGATTTATATTTGCCATTATTCACCACTGTGCAAGTCATATTTCCAAGTACGTACTACACAATTATCAAAATGAGAATTCTAAGCATGATTTTTTACTTCAATAAAATGATTAAGAGTAAATTGAATGAAAATTCTTTCATCAGGAGAATTTATTATTCGGATTCCAAATATCGGTGACGTTACTGGAACCATAATAATATTTTAATCACGAGACTAACTCGTCATTACTAATTTTTGTTTTCCAATTCACTGTGGTGTGCGATTGGCGATTGTTCTTAATTGAAAATCTCAAACAAAAATTTATGAAATAACAAAATTTATTTAACAATTATAAAAATAAAAAAAAAATCTGTACGATCTGAAAAGCAGTTAGCCGGCTCAACTATCAATTAAAATTGGCGTTGGCTACCGGAAATTCACTGACGACGCGCGGCGCACATCTGAGCAGAGTCACTGGACCCTGTTCTGAGTAAGCACTACACTTAAAACTAAGTGTAGAATATTTGTTTGAAAGATGGACGTATTAAAGGAAGCGCGTCAGTGGTGGTCACGTCAGCTTGTGCCCACCAAACTGACCAATCAGATCGAAACGTGATTAGATTAGATTGATAAATGTAGAATTTAGGATTAATAAACAAGTGGATTTACATTTTCGAATTGTATTAAATTTGTTTTATTTTGCCAACACATTTTGGGGAATCACTTACATCAGAAGTGGCATTGGAAATCCATCCCACCCGGGCGACGGGCGACTGATGATTGCGAACTGAAAAGAAAGCTGAAGATGAAGAAGAAGCGAGAAAAAGACAATGGTGACTACGTGGTAACCATGTCGGAAGCGTGCAGTAGACAGATGATGAGGATAAATGCAGTGGAAAAACAAGGTGGAAGGCGATGTGATGCAAGACGATGCGAGGCGAAGTGAAACGGAGAACTAACTAACTAACTAACTAACGAAGCAAACTAAGAAGCCCGAGACGACGACGACCACGTGAAGGAAACAAGTTTGTAGATGACAAGTGTTGTTCAACACATGGATTGAAGAATCGAAATCGAATCGGTGGACGAAGTAAAGCAGAGCTAGGGATGTTATGGAAGCAGAAGCAGCATAAGGAAGAAGTTAAGTCGGTAAAAGAGGAAGATAGAAGACGCAAATCGCTTGGAGAGGTGCGGTAAACGACGGCGAAAATGAAGTTGAAAACCCGCGAAACGATGACCATGCAGGAGACGCCAAGAGAGAATCAGTCGATCTAGGCGAAAATTGACGAAATTAACGACCGAACGAATGGTTTAAGTCCGACACGATGTATGACTGGATGTTAGGGGTCGTAAGGGAACCTCGGGCAGAATCGGGAGCCATCAACTGAAGTGTAGATGACTGCGAAAGTCGGATGGACGAGGGTAAAATATTTGTTTGAAAGATGGACGTAATGGGGCAGTGGTTGTTACGTCGGCCTGTGCCCACCAAACTGACTAATCAGATCAAAACGTGATTAGATTATATTAATTAGTATATAAATGTAGAATTTCGGATTAAAAAACAAGTGAATTTACATTTTCGATTTGAGAGTTGCGGACCGCGTGGGTCCTTGTTTTATTTTGCCAACACATTTTGGGGAATCGTTTACATAGTGTACTCATAACAATTTATTATTCTGGCTAGAATCGTCTGTCACTGGGTGTACTGGATTCGAAAAAATTAAAACTTTTTGACAGACTTGATAGGAACTTAAATTTTAATAACTATAAGACATAACTGACCGATACCAGTTACAGGCTCGGTCACAGACCCGGTCACAAAGAAACTGTGCTGATAGGTCAGACTCGACCAAAACGTATACGTACGTGTACGGACGACCAGGGGCGTAGGGAGAAAATTATTTCAGGGGGGTTCAAGAAAATTTTCTTATAACAAAAAAAAAAATTAGTGATCAACTTTTCACACCTGGTAA
>JH432102.1:388265-433772 GCA_000239455.1 Strigamia maritima
CCCCCCTAACCCATCTAAGAATATTAAACGAATTTTAATTTTGAAAAACAGCAATTTACAGCCGTTTCAACAAATAAGAAAAAGTGCTCAACAATGCAACATCATAACCAATTAATGTGAATTTAGTTTACTTTAACACCCTAAAACTTCCAATATGAAATCTGGAAACCAAATCGGATTCCAGACAGTAATTGGAAGTACCAGTTCTCTCTTTTAGCTCCGCTGAGAAATAGGCCTCAGCTTCTCCAGGGTGACCACTAGGCGGTAGAGAGTTGGATTTTACACCCCTTTTTCGATAAAAAAAAACAAATACAAACAAGAAGACATACTTCGCAATGTGCAAAGTTTTCTAAAATCCCGTTAAAGTATTAATTTTGTAAGATCAAAGATTTCTGAATTCCCAGTAAGCAACTAATTTTAATTTGAGACATGGAAAACTAATTTTGGTCACTTCAAAAAGTTGCTATGAAAAGTGCACTAAGCAGCATAAACATACTTATTTATAGCTTTACGGCTTTAAAGGGTGATTGAATAGAATAGTTTTATCCCCATTGGGTTACCATAGAATTGTGGACTTTTCCAATTAACACAATGGTAAAAAACCCAAACCCAAACCCAAACCCAAACCCGGTCCAGTTACTCCAGTTTACTCATGACAAAGCATCACGCACACAATTGCAAACATACACCCTCGATGGGTTGGACAAAAAACCCTTACCGTATATACTCGCGTATAAGTCTACCCCGACTTAAAACGGGTCAAAAAGCGTATAAATCGACCTCCTAAATTTTATTTTTATTTGGTTCGGATTTATACGAGGATCAATAGTCATTTTAAGTATTAAAAAAATAAAATAAAAAAATAAGTAAAAAAAAAATAGAATAAAAGATTTGGTCCAAAAATCCTCGACTTATACGCGAGTATATACGGTACTAAAATTTAAGATTTATATTCCAAATAAAGAACTAGTTGTCTCAACCTAGCCTCTTCTAGCTTGGCTAATCACCCAAATGCATTTAGACTATTGTATGTGGTGAGATTTTGAAATCTCATTTATGACTTAAGACTGAAATTTTGATTTGTTCAGGTATTTTTTAGAAATTAAATGGTAACTATTTAGGAATTTGCGCTGATTATTCATTTTACAGTATTTAGGTTATTATAAATTTTTATAAAGCAATAATGCTACACCCCTAAGGATAGGTTCACACTGCAGTTCACACTAAGCATGGCGTAACGCAACGCAACGCAAGAATAAAAGTAGCTTGTGATTGGCTGGACGCAAACATTCGCCTTGCGTTACTGCACTAAATCAAACTAGATTTGATTTAATGCAGGAGTAACACAAAGGAAAATGTTTGAATCCCGCCAATCACAAACTACTTCTATTCCTTGCATTGCTTTATGTCTAGTGTGAACCTACCTTAATAGTCTAATCATAGTTTTGCATTTCATTAAAAAATTTGGTTAAATCTAATGAAGGTTATTCTTTTTTGAAAATCTCATTATCTAATATAATAGTCCAATCAACGTTTCCATTTCATTAAAAATTCTGGCCAAATCTAACTTCTTGTAATTATCAGTTTTCTATTGTTTTAAAATCTCTTTATCAAATATAATAGTTTGTTAAAGCTTTGAATTTTATTACAACCAATTAAATACCCTAACCACACTTGAAAATGATTAACTGTCATATTAACTCTACAATTTAACTAAAGAACTCCCGACCTTACTGGCAGCCATTTTGTCTGAGGCTAAATCGATTGGTAGAGAAGAGCTCCATAGTCCCAAGTCGGCCATCTTGAAAATCAGTTAGGCAAAAACAGCTTTGGTTATTGTTATTTTTGGAATTTCTGCAATTATCAAACAACTAAAAGATGAATTCTGATGCAACAAACACCGCAGGATTTGGGTCTACAAAAACAATAGAACAATTTAGCCAATTCCCCCCCCCCCCTCCTTTTCCATTGTTCCACTTACTGCGCCATTTTAGATTCCTGGGATGGTTGTAGATTATCCTAAACGTGAAAAAGAGACTGTTATTAACTTCACAAACATTCAGATTGCTTACTGTAAAAGAAGAAGTGGATACAGCAGCGAAAAGTGATTAGTCGGCATGGACCTAACGTTAGCTTGCGGCCTCGCAGTTGTTGCCGTTGACGCTCTGAAAAAGCTGCAACCAACTAGCGCCGAGTTGTATTTAAACCTGCGGATGGATATTATTTCGTCAGGAGTGAGAATATTTGAAATGACCAATAGCAATCTGCAAGAACTAGCAATCTGATTGGTTTAAACCGGTTTGGTTGAAAACATGAGCCTAGCCCCTGCTCCATCGTGCTATTATTTCAATTTCCATTCCACTTTTTTCCTGTCTTAGGCTAACGCCTGCAGCGGGCTCAACTAGCCTTAGTAGGTAAAGTGGAAGGGAAATTGAAATTTAAGTACACCAAGCCGTTAAACCGCAATCAGTAAACAACAATCAGTAACAAACAACAGTCGATTTTGTTTGAATCAAAAACATGTCTGTCTGGTCTGATATTTGATTCCCTGTTGTAAATGCTGCCATTCTGTTTATCCAGAAAATGTGCAAATGGCGTTTGAATGGGAAAGGGACAATCGGGGCCTAGGGTAGAACGACGTGCCATGGCGTCAGTTGATGCTGTAGGTGCGGTATTCAGACTTTTCTTTGAAAATAAAATGAATATTCGTGGAATTTGTGGAATTGAGAAATGGTCAAATGGATATCATAGTTTGATTCTCTTCCCGGACCGTGATTTCTTCGAGTCAGAATTCAGAATTGTTAATGTTGTTGTTGTTGTTGTTGTTGTTGTTTTGTTGAAATTTCTATTTTGTATTCTAAAAGATGGCGAAAGAACGTTATAAACCATAGATTGAGTGAAGTGGAGCAAGAAATTTATTATTCATTTGTCTGATTAATATCCGACAAATTTTACAACTACTACGGTGGTATCGATTGTAGGTTGTAGCAGCTTTTTTTATTAGGCTATCAGAGTGGTGCAACGAACTATTGAGTCTGCCGGGTCGGGACAAAAGGTATGGGTATACCTAAGTGTACATCTCAAGTGTACCTTGAAGTGTAGGCTAAAAATACACCTAAGAACTTAACAAGCAATTACAAAAACAATAGCATAAAAAATTCTATTGAATTCGGAAGAAATTTGAAGAAAAAAATTAAATCTGGTTTTTGATGTGTTGACTTTCGGTTCCATGATTAATTCTCATTGGTATCAGCTCAATTGCTCTGCTTCATTCCACCATCAAAACTATTAGGATAAAAATAACTTTGAACTGAATTAATTATTAAATTAAAATTAATAAATGGCTGAATGTATTTAGATAAATTTTTTAAGATTTTTAGATAAATAAAATCGCAGAAAATTGCGGGTTTGATTTTATTAAGATTGCTTAGCAGGAGGAGGGACAAATCATATTGTAATTTCTGATGATACAGGTTTTTTGTATTCAGAATTATTCAGAATCAAACCTGTAATTTTATTTATCTAAAAAAGTAAATGCATTCAACCATTTTTAAATTTTAATTTAATAATTTATTAAGGTCAACATCAACAAGTTACAGGTTTGATTTTATATTTATCTCAGGTTTGATTTTATTCTGAAGAATTCTGAATAAGAAATTACAATATGATTTGTCTCTCCTTCTGCTAAGCAATCTTAATAAAATCAAACCTGCAATTTTATTTATCGATAAAAATAACTTTGAGCTTAATAAATTATTAAATTAAAATTAATAAATGGCTGAATGTATTTACTTTTCTTTTATCCTAATAGTAGTTTGGATGGTGGAATGAAGCAATGATGCTCATTGGAAGCAATGTGCTGATACCAATGAGGGTTAATCATGGAACCGAAAGTCGACACATTTTAAACCAGATTTAATTTTTTTTCTTTAAATTTCATCTGAATTGAATAGAATTTTTTATGCTATTGTTTTGGTAACTGCTTGATAAGTTCTTAGGTGTATTTTTTAACCTACACCTCAAAGTACACATGAGGTGTACACCCCTTACACCACTTTTTTTGTCCAAACCCAAGCCTGCCTTTTGCCTTAGACCTTTGGTTGTTCTTGGACAATTAAAATCTAATTATTTTCCATGTGTTATTGTTCTCATCTCAACGTTCTTGCTTTATTTTGCGCTATTTAATCAAGTTGGAAAAAAATTATATTAGACAATTTGCGATTTCTCATACAAGAAAAAAATTAACGACAATGTATAACGAAATTTTTCAAAAATTCCGTCAAACTATTAGACAGTTTGCGATTTCTCGTACGAGATTTTTTTATTACGAGAATGCCAAAATAACGAGATATTGTTAAAAATCTCGTTACATGTATTCTCATTTGGAAGGTCTCGGTCGAGATTTTTTAAAAATAAATTGTCATGTATATGACTTGATTTGCGCATGCGCACGCCTACAATACAACAATTGTCGTGAAATTCTGCCGCCATTTTCTCTTCGCTTCGGCTGCAATGTTGGCAAGTTTGTGTCGATTTCAATATATCAGGTTAGTTTTTTTATCAGTTAAACACCTTGCACAAACCACAAATCCAATACTTAGGCTTAATTTGTGACAAGGTATCTAGTTCTGCTGAAAATTGTTGCCGCCGATTATGTATCGTATGTAACATGTTTCGTGACAAATCGCAAACACACGATACGACATTTTATCAACGAGATTTAAAAAAAACGAAATTTTTGGAAAATTTCGTTTTTTTAAATCTCGTTTTTGGTCTCGTACGAGAAATTGCAAACTGTCTATTAAAACAAAAGGACGAGATTTTTAACAATATCTGGCTTTTTGCCATTCTCGTAATGAAATAAATCTCGTGCGAGAAATCTCAATCTGTCTATTGAATATGTAAAGCTCACGAGTCACGTAAATAAATGGTCAACGATTACAACCTAGATCTGGATGTAAACATGCCTGAACTGATAATTACTAGACAGTTTGCGATTTCTCGTACGAGACCAAAAAAATTAACGACAATGTGCAACGAAATTTTTCAAAATCTCGTCAAACCATAGAAACAATGGGACGAGATTTTTTAACAATTTTAACAATTTTTTTCGTAATGAAATAAATCTCGTACAAGAAATTGCAAACTTTCTACTGTAGGTATTACTAAAGCGAAATATTTTCTATTCAAGTTAAAGTTGACAGTTGGCTTATACGGTATCTGTGAAGTGAAGGTATTTGTTTACTTCTGCATTTCCAATTGTCATTAAAGCATAAGCATCCAAATTTTAGAGAATTGTTGCTCCTTTTTGTTATTTCTTCCCTCATACCACGTCACGTAGTCAGTTACAAGAAAGATTCCACAATCTTATGATGGCAGTTCTGTTGGTTGTAAGAGAATTGAATCACATCTGGAGAAGAAAGACAATGCAAAATATTATGCCCATTCAATGTTCCAAGTTACAAACAGTTTTTTCTTTTTTTTGGTTTATGCAAATTGAGTATTTTCAGCATTGGTGGTGGAGGTTGAGGATAAGACCAGAAAAACATCGTTTATGAGTAAAAATCCCTAATGTTTTTGTAGTTTTGTAGCAGTCTACAATTGTACAGTTTCCCCCGAAAATAACGGCATGGCGTTGTGTTCGAATAGAGCGACAGGGTGGCATTCTATTCGATTACAACGCCATGGCGTTTTAATGAAGGAAATGAGTAGCAAATTATTTTTTTCAGTTTTTTTTCTAATTTTTTTTTAAATTTTGTTTACATTTTTTTTTCAATATCAGTTTTAGTTGTTTATTGAAGTTTTTTTATTTGATTAAGTTTTTTGTATAAGTGTTATTTATTTATTAAAGTTTTTTATTTAATTCTTAACATATTTCTTAGGATCAACCAGATAATGTGTAAACACATGACAATTCTAAACTTTTTCCCCTATTCTGTCGGCACAAGATATGTTCCTTCCATTTTTTTAAAAAATTACAGAAGTGTTTTGAGTAGGCGGGTTCGAAAATGATTTTGCACTGAACGACTAGTGCAACTGATCATGTAAATGTCAAGTTGCACGACTGACTTTTCGAGTTAAAAAGTTGCATATGCATTTACACTGGAAATTACACTGGAATTTACACTTAATTCACACAAACATGTCTGCCGTAATGAATAAACAAGCTGTACTTGATCAATAGAGCAGATGTTTCTTAGCAAGCACATCATTCTTGCCTGCTTTCCTTTTACAACAAAAGTAACAATTCTGAGAATCATGCACATTCTTACTACTTACATTTGAAGCGAGAAATCAAGATGGCAGCAAATAGAACTGTTTGCAAGTCAATTTCCGTTGCACGTGCATTTGCACAATGAAAATGGGCCGTTTCCGTGCAGCCAAGTTAAATGGCATTTACACGAATTAATTTGTGTAAACACGGTGCAAATTTACATTTAAACGAGTGTAAGCGTGATTACACTCGTTTAAATGAATTTTTGAACCCGCCTACTGTTTCCTGGGAACATGCCCAACAATTGTTTGCAATGACTACTTTATTCTCAGTCGCATTGGTTTTTCATTTGTATAGTTACGTTTTTGGTGAATTTTTGTAAAAAATTTATTTCTTGCATTTTACTTTTTTTGTTATTTTTAAATTTTAAATTTTAATTTCTTATTTTCTTTGGTTTTTTTGTGTTTTATTCATTTATTATTTTTGTCTTATTTGTGTTACGGTAATGATTTTTTTCAATCGTTAGTCGAATACGTATGATGGATGATGCAATGTATGTAATGGTTAAGATTTTCTAATTGTAAAACATTAAATAGCGCACCTAGCTCGTACTGTATCTGCAGGCTGAGTAATGAGGTGAACATGACAGATGTTGAGCATTGTTAGTAGTGAATAGTGAAGAGAAACAGACTCAGACACCCTTTATATGCATTGGAAATGACTGGAAAGGCCGTCAAAACCAGGAAACTCAATTTCTTTTCTGTATGTACCGTGTACAGTATATACCGTGCCACAAATATTCAATCAAAATACTTTTACTTTTTCTATTTATCTCTTACTAATTCTTAAAAGCATAACCTCCGCCCCTCCCTCCCCGGCACCATTTCTAGCTCGGTCCGGTCCCCGTCCCCCAACACTATTATCATTAGGGAGTGGGTTTTGGACTTTGGAGAGGGAATAGAGTGAGTCTGAATTTTTTACTTCCAAAACAACCCATTAAACGGTTTTCAGCACGGTCATACAAATCAGAAATTTATAATCTGATTCTTGACTGCCCGCTTCTACCCTGTTCTACCGTTTTGACATAATAAGATATGATTTAATTATTTTTATTTTTCTTTTTGTTTCAATTTTTTCCCGAAGGCTTTTGAAAGTTTCTCGGCCTTGACGTACCGTAAGTTTGGTATTATAAGTTCACATGGGGTGGCAATCAAAAGAAATTTCATGAATGCTACGTTGCAATGCATTTTATTAAATTTTGATTACAATGGCGTAACAAAAATCAAATTAAGTTACATACCAGTACAACCCGCGACATAATGTTAAATCCACTCAAAAAATTGGACTTAAGAGTTCACAAAACCCTAAAATTTAGTAATAAATTAAACAGATAAATAAAATCTTTTAGAGAGCACGAAAAGGGCTACTAAATAAACCAAAAATAACTAAAAATATGTTAATTGTAGCCCAAGTTACAGAGATATTTGTTTTGTCAACAGCAGTCATAAAGTTTAGTCCACCGTCAACACGAGACACACATGCAACTAATGCTTTGTTGCAACGTCCTATGCTTTCAAAATGTCCTGTATGTAACGTGGCTCACTTGCCACATGCATGTTAAATGATTCTTGACTTATTCCAGCTCATTCCCAGTGGAAAATTTAATGCAATTGATTTTTAGTGTATATTATATCATCTCAAAAAATGTCGCTTAACTCCAATCCAGAATGCCTTTGCTGCACCTCCATGTTTCAAGCAAGTGTAATTATGTGTGAGTGCTTATACAGCACAGAAACACATTCTGTACACATTGTTAAAGGTACTATTAACTCAGAAATGCATCAAAAAAATTTCAAACTTCCATTTTGTCATCAGACAATCAATTGTAGCCTGGTTATCAAGAATTCATCTTTCAACAAAATGACATAACAATGTCATACAACTAATAATTAAAAATAAATTTGAAGAAACATTTTTTGAGATGATAATATACACTAAAAATCAATTGCAGTAAATTTTCCACTGGGAATGAGCTGGAATAAGTCAAGAATCATTTAACAGAACGTTTGCAACAAAATAGAATAGAATCAGAGGCCCGAGAAAAAGATTTATTAGAGCAACTACAGGTTGCCAAAGATATAATCTCAAGCGCGGAATTCCTATTTCCCGACCCGGTGGCCCATCCGATAGCAACAATTGGTTCAAATCAGCATGTGGCAAGCGGGCCACATTGCATACAGGACATTTTGAAAGCATTAGATTAGCATGTGGACTTATCTTTTTGTCTCGTGTTGAAGGTGGACTTATCTTTTTGTCTCGTGCTTTCTGATGGTGCAAAAAGATTTTATTTATCTGTTTAATTTATTACTAAATTTTAGGATTTTCTGAACTCTTAAGTCCAATTTTTTGAGTGGACTTAACATTATGTCACGGGGTTGTATAAGCAGTGTTTATTTTGATATCAAACAAAAACCTAAAATACCAGAGCTCTCATTTAGCTCGACTGAAATATTGCCATCAGTTTATCCAGAAGTGACCACGTGAAGGTAGAGAGTTGGATTTTTCACCCCTTTTTAGGTTTTCTCTGGCTGTCAACTCCAAATTAAGCAACGACCAGAGAATAATTCAATCATTTTGTTACAAAACGCGACTGCCAAGTGCCAACGGAAATTACAATTTCTTAACGTAGTCAACACAAATTGTTGGCAAGTGCTTAAAACATGGGTCTTTGCTCTTTAGCTTTTTTTTTCTTATAATGCAGTCATGCAGCAAGAGTTTGCTCGTAAAATGACATCTTGCAACGTTCTGACACAATCACAACAGCAATACCCATTTCACGTCTTTCATCGCACTTTTTATTGCAGCGCAAATGTTTAATTAGTGAAATAGAAAAAAAATTAGTGTTTCAGATCTTAGAAAATTTAGTTTGACGCTTTTTTTTCTTTCTTTTTTTTTTAAATCTAGTCATTTAACAGCAAGCGTAGAAAACGCAGGCAACAAAACGAGTACATGGTACACAGACCACGTAAATAAAAATAGGTTTGCCAGATGTAAAATTAGTCGAAAATTCCCTTTTCCTCTTCCTTCTCCCGAGTCCCGACACATTACCGCAAATACAAGTAATAAAAGCAGGATAATTGTAACAATTTACTCTAAACTCTATCCAACAATTCGTGAACGAAACGCATTGTACTGAAAGTATATATTGTGCTATCTTATTTTAATCCTCTATTCGAGCTGAGTCGAAAAATCATTGTTTTGTAGCCAAAAAATGTGCGCAACAATACAAAAACCCAAATGTAAAGAATTTTTTAAAATATTTTACGAGCGTTTTCGTTTGTTAACAATGGCACGCACATTTTTGGACTACGAAACAATGATTTTTCGACTTAACTCAACCAGAGGATTAAAATAAGGTACCATAATATATACTTTCAGTACAATGCATAGGTCATTAACTAATGGGAGTTTCTTGTACGAATTGTTGAATGGAGTTTAGAGAGACTGAAGAAAAGAATTTTGAGACATTATTGAGGGGTAGAGTGGTGGGTTTTTTGAATTTCAAAAGTGAAAAAGGTAATGATCACTTCGAAACATTAGAACCAAGCGATTGAAGCGATTCAGCATTTGGTCAAATCATCTTGGTATCTGTAAAGACAATTATGAGAATGTTACTTCGGTTGCTATTATTTTATTTATTGTTTTACTCCCTGACAAAGCCGATTTCAACCACAAAAAAAGGAACCAGCAGTCGCCAGCACTATTTTCTGCCAACGTGCACTTTCAAATTGCCGATGTATAATCAGTCACTATGTCTGTAACAACTGAAACCTAAAAACTGGGCAAAGCAAAGAACAAAAACCTGATGCGCAAGTTGTTTTAATATTGTGAAATGTAGATTCATTTTTTTTCTTCAATTTGATTAATTCATTAGAATGTTTTGTTCGGATGATTCTCCTATGTGCATTAGTTGCCGCCTCAATTATAACAATTCAATTCATCAAATGTTTCAATGGATACAACCATTCAATTGCATAAACATATTGGCCACAAATCAATTTTCAATTCAGAAGATTACAGCAAAATCAATTTTCAATTCCGAAGATTACAGCAAAATCAATTTTCAATTCCGAAGATTACAGCAAAATTAATTTTCAATAATTTGTTTTTCTTTTTTTCCATCGATGTCTTAATGATACAGTAAGCAGCGACCATAAACTAATTCCAATTACTTAAATCAAACAGATCAATTTTCAATTATTGATTTCATAAAAGAACCATTAACAATGAACAATTGAATATTGAATAGAAATTAATTTTTCAATCTAAATATTTTCTGTGAACAATTCAGTCTACAAATTTAACAAGTTCTCTACAGCTTCGGACTGGAAAAAACAAAGTAATCATTAGTTTTTCTTTATTCAATTCCGTATGGTACAATTTAAACCGACGTTGTTAGCCAACTTATACACAAAACCATTATTAGCAGTATTTTAAGTAAAATATACCTAAGAAAATCAAAATAATCAGTTATTTCTATTCTGTATTACTTACATAATATTGAATCATAACTTAATTTGGGTTCAAATGGTTTTTACTACAAAAAAAAAAATTTTTAATTGCCTGAAAAACCAAACTGAGTTTTCCAAGCTGGTACCGTTCTCATGTATATCCCGATCTCCTCTAATACTAAATCAAATAATTTGAAGAACATCAATTACTGAACCTTAACAAAGACAAAACAAAATGAATTATAAAATTTGAGCAATTCATTCCATACATACTTTAGCCAGCTTCCAAATAGAACGATATATCTATAAAAATCAAAATAGAACAATGTTTATGTTTTTTCAACTTCCATTTCAAGTATCAATTGTTACGAGACAATTTCGAATTTATTTCGAAACCTTACTTACTTTGTATAAACTACAAACCAATATACCAGTGAAATGCCTCGTGTTGTTCACTTGCAACTGAAAGGCGCTGCATGCAGTCACTCTTCTTTCCTATTATAAAATAATAACAAAAAAATTTTAGATTAAACACGTCGTAAATGCACAAGCTTCATTTATAGCATTAATTTGAAAAAAAAACAAATCAAATGAAATCAAACAAAAGAAATAAATTCGTAATAAAAAATTAAAATCGCAATGCAATGCAGCTATGGTACAAGACACTTTAAAATACTTATAAAAGTTTGCTAGCCTGCACACCCTCACAATAACGAATAACGGGTGTAATTTTTCAAGTTTTCGGCTGCAAATGCCCAAATACCCCAAACATCAAAAGTTAACACCAGATTCAGATTTGAATGCAAACATTCAAGACTTAGGCCGAGTGCTCTCACCACTCCGGTCACTAGTCTGGTTAGTAATTCAAAAAGAATTACTCGAATTTTGTTCTAATCCTTCCAAGTTTGAAATCGGAGACAACCGAGGACAAGATCGAACCAGGAGACATTCAAACCACGAAAATAAAAATAAAAATAAAAATAAAAATAAAAATAAACGACGGCGACCGACTCCAGATTAACATTGGAAGACCAGAGCTCTCTTTCAGCTCCACTGACACTAAAGCTGTCAGTTTCCCCAGGGGTGACCAACGGGGAGGTAGAGAGATGGATTTGACACCCCCTTAAATCTACTGTTTTCCCTATTTTGCAACAATGCAGTTCCTTGGTTCCTTCGCAAGATATCATCATCAACCCATGATCGCTTTTTTAATATAATAGGAACATAACCATCAAACATTTAAATTGCAGGGCAATTTGTCAGTTAATTACAACTAATTGTAGAAATAATTCATTGCTATTAACGTGCCAATTTCATAATACAATACCGTAGCCATAGTCTGAAACCCCACTGTCACCACTGTCTTCAAAGATGAATCAAAATCCTATGCAGAACAAGTTGTTAAAATAAATTAAAGAAATAAATGATTATCGTATATACTCGCGTATAAGTCAAGGATTTTTGAACCAAATCTTTTATTTTATTTTTATTTTATATTTTTTTTAGTTATATTTTATTTTATTTTTCTAATACTTAAAATGGCTATTGACCCTCGTATAAATCGAACCAAATAATAATAAAATAAAAAATAAAATTTAGAGGGTCGATTTATAAGCTTTTTGACCCGTTTTAAGTCAAGGTCGACTTATACGCGAGTATGTACAGTAATTTATTATTTCTATTCAAAGTGGCTCAAAGCTTTAGACCACCAATGGGGAAGGATAAGGAATCACTCACTTTAAGTGAGCACTTTTAACATAGTAGGCTTCTAATTCTTTCGGATACTTTCACATTCGAATGAAATACTTTACTTTCGCAGACCGCAGTGGCATCCATCTATTAATCGAAAAGAACCAAAGAATCCTTAAATTGCAATTAAGCTGTTAGTATTATTCTGTTAAGCACTAAATTTCAATTAAGCACTATGTGCTTGTTTTAACAATACTTGGTTTTTCCAGTTTGTTGAGCTGGTGCACAACTGAAAACTTGCACACTGGCGATCGAGCACTAAGATTCGAATTTCGTGATTCAAACAATCAGAGCAAATGTAAGCCTAGACAAAAAGAAAGAAAGAAAGAAAAAACTTATTAGAAGGTTTCTTTAAATAATTACTTTGTTGGCATCTAGAACGACTATGTGAATATCATGCAGTCCCCAATAAAAAGCCTACTTGTTTATCACATTTTTCGTATTTAACTCGGTGAACGCCGGCCGTCATTGGCTATGTAACCACGACTCTTAAATTTCTTTTTCAAATTGACGTTACGAATTCATCAATTTATATTTCGTGTTTTTGCTATCTATTTTTGCTATTCAATGCAATGTCATTGGATAGTAGAATTTCGAGACTCGCTATGTACATTTCAGAAATTGATTGGAAGAATTGGATATTAAGCAGATTTCTTCCAGTCATCCAACTATGGTGATTCGGAAAAGTAAATTCTCCTGTGTCTGTAAACGCCAAAAATAACACTTAATGGTGTCTTCTTATTATTGCAGAAGGTAAATAAGTACTAAAATTCTAATTGAACATTCAGGTCATGCAACTCATAACTATTATATCAAACCTGGGATATTTTTTTAGGTCTTGACCAACTCATTGTCGTAGCAAATTAGCTGTTGGTAGTTACTGAATTTTTTATTCAAATAACTTTGTCCCAAAAACGACCCTAAATCGTACTTTATCTTACCACTTATTGCTGTTGGCAGACATTTAGGTGATGATAGTTATTCTCAGTTACCATTTCTGCAATTTTTATTTATTTAAATTTTTATTTTTTTTTCACGAGTTAAAATTTTGAATTTCCTCACTAGTTTTTCTTAAGAGCTAACTCGACGTATCGTATTTACTTAATTGAAATTACTCATCCAATGACAATAAGCTAACTTTTTAAGAAATAAATCGACAATTGTTGGGTCGAGTTTGTCTATAAGTCAACAAACCCAGGTTCATCCTTTCAAAGTACGATACTCTGCAGTGCAGTGGGATGGCTCAAGAACCGGAAACGGCTGAAAAGAAACTAATCACTTAATGATGAAAAGCCCAAATGTGTATCGGGCAGTCGGTACCATAAACAGTGGAGAGGAGAGGAGAGGAGAGGAGAGGAGAGGAGAGGAGAGGAGAGGAGAGCAGAGCAGAGAAGAGGGTGTATATTAATGTATAATTAATTACTCGTAACGAGTACATTGTTTCTCACCGAATGAGTTAGATACATCATCTTCACTTTTACATGTGAGATATCGAACCTGAGTTGTGCTCTACTACTGCAAGTCGACTTCTTTGTCTTCACACGTCCAGTCTTAGTCTCTTGGTGATTGGCTCCTGTAACAATCAAAAAGAAAACAAACCCTTTTAGCTTTATACTTTGTTTTATTATAAAAATTAGATTATATGTAAAATTCTTTTTCTTTTTAAAAAAAACTACCATAATAGACCCCTCTTTCAAAGATCGAAATGATCAGAGAAATAAATTTATTATATTAAAGTTTATTGAATCTGCCTTTTAGTGTGCAAAATCATTACGCCTGACAAAAGCAAACACAAGATAACACTTAAAACACTTAACTTTATTTAAACCTCAAAAACTTCTAATTTTGACGACTGGGATCAACCGAGAGGAGAAAGTAACCAAGGAAATACGAACAAAACAGAATTCCCAGTTCAAAATTAGAAGTACCAGTGCTCTCATTTGGCTCCACTGACACTACAGCTGTCAGCTTCCCCAGGGGTGACCACGGGGAGGTAGAGAGATGGATTTTACACCCCCATTTCAAAAATGTTTCTTAAATTTTGTCTTGCACGCAGCACATTGATACCGCATTCCCCCGGAAACAGCAGCATGCTGGTAAAGGCGAGTCCGACCAGATTTTGACAAATGGACAACTCGCACCCTGGTCAGACTCACTATCATCTGACATTCCATTGTTTCTGGGGGGAAGGGGGAATACGGTACAAATCCTAATCTCGCAAAAATCGGCATTAAATGTTCTTGAACTACGGTATGTGAATTACAGTGTCAGCTGTATTGTCAGGACACATCTGCTAGACCCATTTTGTTCGGACTACAGAGCGGACATTTTCCGGACTGGACGCTCTATGTCTGGACCAAACAGCATATACTGTAGTGAAATAAATTAATGAAACCCTAAAGCAATCAAAATTTCATTGGAATACTCCAAAAACTGGACACAAAAAAACAATTAAAATGAAAACCCATTATTTGAGCAACTTTTAAAACTGATTTTATGAAGAAAGAAAAACCATTAATGGATGGATTAACAAAGGGACAGGAAGAAAAAGAAAGAAATTCAATAAAATGGCATTTGAATAAAAACGTCACAAAGATCCAACCAAATTGGATAGTGGGCTGGCTGCTCATTTGGAAGTTTTGGAAGTTTTAGAACTTTTATGATTTCAATTAATTGTCTAAAAAGGATATAGGTTACAAATAGTTCCAAAATATGCAATTGTTACCTGTCAAACTTTATAATTCTTTGTTTAAATGAATTGTTAAATAAAATAAAATAATAATAAAAAAAACATTCTTGTTTATTGATGCTGTTTAACTTAATTATTTTGTTAATAGTTTAATCAAAGTTTGTAGTTAATCTTAATTAAATTTTAAATGTTTAGTTCTTTAATAATTTTATATATCATTAATATTAAGCAATAATAAAAAACATTCTTGTTCATTTACTAATTTTACAAGAACACACTTTTCTGGAAAATGACATGAAACTTTATAATTCTTTGTTTAAATAAATTGTTAAATAAAATAAAAATAATAATAAAAAAACATTCTTGTTTATTGATGCTGTTTAACTTAATTATTTTGTTAATAGTTTAATCAAAGTTTGTAGTTAATTAAATTTTATATGTTTAGTTCTTTAATAATTTTATACATCATTAATATTAAGCAATAATAAAAAAACATTCTTGTTCATTTACTAAGTTACAAGAATCCGTTTTTCTGGAAAATGATGTCATCATTTCTCAAGTGGAAAGTAGAGTATTTTTCCACTTGATGACGTCATTTTCCAGAAAAGCGTGTTCATGTAAACTTAGCAAGTGTAACTTAGTAAGATACTTAATTATTTTGTTAATAGTCCAATCAAATTTTGCAGTTAAGTAAATTTTATATTTTTGGTTCTTTAATAATTTTATATATCATTAATAGTAAGCTTTGTAAAATAGAGATCAAATAGAAAAAATATTATCTAAGCACATATTTTATGATAAGTGTAAAGAAATAAATTTATAACATCTAGTTTTTATTTAGGTTACCTAAAACCTAAATAAAAACTAGTGTCATAAAGTATAATAGAGATCAAATAGAAAAAATATCATCTCAGCACATATTTTATGATAAGTGTAAAAAAATAAATTTATAATATCTAGTTTTTATTTAGGTTATCTAAAACCTAAATAAAATCTAGATGTTATAAATTTATTTCTAAATTTAATTTAATTATAATCCTCACAAAAATAAATATTTTTAATTAAGTAGGCCAATCAACTCTTACAGTTGAAAACCTTAAGACTTCTTTAATTCTAGCACAACTAGTTCTTGTTTTGTTGATGTTTGATGTTGTTATTTATCAAATTTTGCACTCAACTAAAAATTATCGAATTTCTTTGCAAACTAAATGAAAATAAACCACATCTAATCATTGTTCTTCGTTGACTTGAATCTACCAATCATTATTTAATATAAAAAATTTTTTTTTGTTTTGTGTCGCCGCCACCAAAGGACAAGCACATCCTCTGTCCGCCATTTTGCCAGCTTGTTCAGCTTGTTCCCAAGCTGAACTCGACGCCATGATGAAAATTCACCGCTACATTGAGCAAAAACGATTTTCATACTATTCTTTGAACAAAAAATGTTGAAAACACAACTAATCTCAAAGTTTTTGGAAAATCTGAAAGAAAACCAGAAAATTATCTGAATTGAAACAATATTGACTCAGATGATTTGACCTATGTTTAGGCCTACTCTCAAATCTCCATTGTGTAGAGACCCCTATCCTGAAATTTACAAATTACGTAATTAATTTTTTTTCTTCACATTAGTTTTGTTCCACGATCCCTTGTTTAGCACTATTAACAGTAAATAAATATTAGAAACAACGAAAACAAAATAATTTCAGCGACCTCTACTTACCTGTCCTCTTCTTTTGCGCAGCTGCAGTAAATATTCAAGCGCACAGTATTTATAGTGTTTGGTGGCGGGTGGATATCGGTAGTAAATGGGTCATTTGTAACAACCAATGGGAAACGTTCTTAAAAAACAGAGATAATAAGACGAATAGTAACATAAATTATTTGAATTTAGCTATTTAATCGACCAATACCGTTGTATAAAATATTGAATAATAAATAATAATGAATAATAACTTGTTTAATTTTTGAAATATCAGTATTGTTAAACTAGTTAAAGCAGATTGACAGAATTTCAATATTAGAAATTAGTAACAAAATGTCACTTCAGGGCTACTATACCAAAAGCCACCAATTATTTATAATTAACATTGGAATTTCCTTTATGTCAAAAATAATTTTTTGGAAAATAAGTTTTAAAAAAATCTTAATGTGTCTGCAAATGTAGAAATGGTAAAAATTGGTAAAAATTGGTAAATTATTGGGCAGGATCGATTATTCTCGAACACTTGAAAACAAAATAGTTCCATTTTAAATATACGGTATATAAAACATGAATGAATTAAAGTTGTAAGCAATGACCAATGTAAATATACCAATGAAAATTATCTACAAATTATTAGAGTTTCATAATAGAAAACACAATACCACAACCGTTTAATCGAGAAATTAGTGAGATTATTATTTTTTGCTCAGTATTTTTGATCCAGAACTAATTAAAGTCATATATTCTTGGGTTTATTTTAAAAAAATCAAATGCTTTGAAGTTTTAACTGTTATCATTGTTAATATACAAATGTTTGAAATGTTTAATAATCTATTCGTCATTTGCTGGATTTTTGAGTGGATTTTGGGTATTATTTCTTGTCTCAAAAATGGCCTTTCGTACCTTGAGCCACTAGTGGAACGTCCCTTTTGTGCTAGTGCTAGGGTTGATCTCTTAAGTCCTGATGGAAAAGTATAAAAGACAATGCAGAACTTTATATTGTTTGGATGAAATCAGAAAATCTTGTTTTAATAAAAACATACCTTAGTGAAATCAATTCCAAATTTAAAAAATGTATTCGTACATTAATTTACAAGTACACAGCACGAATGGTTTTACCAAGACTCCGTAGATCAAGCGGCTCATAACGCACAGACTGACCTAAAAAATTCTAAAATTTTGGGACTTCATGTGAAGATATAAATTAAAAATGATATATTTGTGTTAGCAACTTTACTTCAACATCATTCCCATGATCTTTAAGATGTAAGATCCCATTACTAATGTAATGTAATGCCTGGCAAGCATTTGGTAAATCTCTGCAAATATCGCATGTTTATTTGCACTGGTGACTGAGAAAGGGGCTTCAATTTGTGTTTCTTGTGGACTCTTTCTTGTACCATAACTGATTACGCACGCCTGAGATCTATAATTTCATTCCCAGTAAAGTATTTCCCATTCTGTCTGTTTCTATTTCAGTCAATAATGACTGGTAACTGATAAGTCTGTATCAACTGTTGATTTCAGCTATGAGTCCTTCTACAGTCGCCGCTCGCTAACGTGACGCTTAAATTGAACTGCGCACAATGCTGCTGAATGCTACGCAAAACATAGAACAAAAACAAATCAAAATAAACATATAAAGACCATAATTATTATTATGTTCTATGTTTTAAATCCGAATAATATAAAAAATAAATATTTTCTTATGTTTGTTATAGTCTAATTTATGACCACAACAGCGGACTATTTTTTGATAAGCATTTGCAATTGTTGTGCGCAGTTGGCAATGCAGTTCAATTTAAGTGTGACATACATTCATTTTGGCCTTTAATAGAATATTTGAATAAATTTATGATCGTATCGTGGATCATCACAAAAGCAGGCCAAGTAAAGTAAAGTGTGTGGGTTTGAAGGAGATGTGCTTTTACTGGGCCGGTTTGTTGTTGATCTGACCGCTTTGACGGCTATCTTTTGCCGGTTTACTTGGCGGCCTCGGCAGTTGCACTGCTTTTCTGATGATCTGTTCGGTTTTTGTTTTATGGCAGAGTTGCAAAGAGGAGATGTGGGTGTGGAGTAGTTTGTTGGATGTCCTCTGTGCTTTGGAGTAATGGACGTGAGAATCTCGTTTTAATTTTGATTTTAATTTTTTTTGTTCTTGTTGTTGTTGTTTGAGTTGTTTTGAAATTTTTATTGTAGGTGAGAGGAATGGACTGAGGTGCCGGCATGTATATTATTTATTATTTCAACCTTCCAACAAATGCAACCAATTGAACAACACAAAAAACACAGAAAAAACAAATATAAAATTACAGATTGTGGTGACTATGGGTAAATTAATAAATCACTTAAAATTGTATATTGTGTTTTTATCTGTAATTATATACAGCATGCGCTTGACGAGAGTTGACCCTCAGTCACATTGTGTGCATTGTCCTTTAGAAGATTCGAGTTCTACTCTATCCCTTTTGGGTTGTGCATTCCGAAGAAGGGTAGTGACCTACTTTGTCACGTGACCCGAGGGCATAAGTAGTGTCTTCACAGGAAGTGAGACACAGCCATGTAACCCAGAGCATCAACTTTTCCTCGCCAGATCAGGCGGTTTGATCGAGGACACGATGCCACGGATAAAAACCGCAGAATAACTCACCGGACCGTTGTATTTTAAGTGTAGAGAAAACAGATAAATTCGTTTTCTGTCCTTAAAATCCACCCCAAACACTAACGAGGAAAGTTATCCTTTGTCCCAACATCCAGCTAGTGGGTTACTCTAGCAACATGACAGTTATACGACCCAAAAAGATATATTAGGGGTATTCAGAAACTGTCGCGTAAGTGCGCACCTCTTGAGGTGGAGTGTGAGTCGTCCATGTGAGTCATATAACATAACGAGGCTTCCGATGCGCATGTGTGAAATCACATTTTCACATTTACGCATTTGCGTACTTATGCGACAGTTTCTGAATACCCCTAATATCTTATTAACGAGTAGCCTGTATAAAGTTGTGAACTTTTTCCATAGCCAGCTTGAACAGTTGTCTCCATGTTTTGAATTAATAACTAATAACTAAACGACTCGGTGAAGCGAAGTGATCTTTATTCCAAATAAACTGCTGTGGGGCCCTATTACTGATGGGAATATGAATTCGGTCTTCGCGGCAATTCATGTTTTTTCATATGAATAAACGAGAATTGAAATATTCCCCGCGTATTTCGCGAGTTACACAACCGGAACTACTACAAAATACAAGAATTTTGAATTCTGAAATTATTCAACCTCAACACACATTTTAAATGATGCCTTCTGGTGGGCCGTAAGGCGAAAATTCAAATTTTAATACTGTATAACCACTAAATACTCTTGCATATTTTTTCTCAATTTCTGCTTTCCATTTTTTCACGTAGATCTTCCAAAATTCAGCAAGCTCCAAATTGCGACGATTTTCATATTCCGTCCAATCATCAATAGAGGCCATTGAATAATCTGCTAATTTAAATAAATGAGGAATTGCCCTTTGGATGTCAAGTGCCAAGTTAAGTAAAGTGTGGGTAATTTTCAAATGTTTTCCGCGATTTGTCATCAGAAGATCAAGCGTTGCCCAAACATCAACTGTGCCGCGTTTAGTCCAAACAATGTCATGCACGTATTCCATGCTGATATCGGACCAAGTGTACGTTATGAGATTCGCTATCCAAACGTAGATTTGTATCCCTGTCATTACAACTACATGGTCGAGTTCTCTTTTCAACATTTTAGGTAAATTGATTTGTTCCACTCGTTTTCGTACTTCGTATTCAATTTTGCTCCAATTTCCAAAGTTTCTTGGTTTTCTGTCTGGAAATAGTTTCAAATTGAAAAAATTTGTGTCTTCATACGTATGCTTCATACTGTGGTTGAAAATAGTTGGATATTTGTTGTTTCACGTCATCTTTTTCCCAGAATGAAATGGCAAGTGTGTTGATAGATGTGCGCTGTAGGGTCGGGAACGATTCGTAGTTTTCCTTATCCAATTTGCAGCTCTCATACGCTGACTGACAAATGGCAGAACGCATTTTTTCCATTTCAACGGTTAATTCATATTTACTCATGTTGCGTTTGCTGAAATTTGTCGAGAAAAATTATTTAGTTTCAAAAATTAGCGTAAATATCAATATTCAATATTCCAACGTACTTTCAATTACTTCCAATAGCAGATGAAATTATTGCGCCGAACACTCACAGTTAATTCTCATTAAAAGACGCCATCTTTCCAAGTTGCGAAACTTCTCATTACGTAATACAAGATATATAATTATCGTTACGTCTAATTCGTATAATTACAAATTACCAAAAAAATCAAAGTAAATTTTCGTTATTATTATTATATTTTAAAAATAGGTAATAATAATTGCATACCGCACTTTTAGTTATTTTAAAATAATTCAATTCACTGATTTATCCTATTGTTGGAATTCTCAACTAGCATCACCAAAAAAATACAAATTTTATTATTTTTAGGGAAACAATGAATAAGCACGAATCAAATTTTGGCCTGGATAAATATGAATAAAAGCGAATTGGAATTTTTACCTGAATAAAAAATGAATAAGCGCATAGCTCTTGCTATTCCATAGTGTTTGTTTCGAGTCGCACATTCCCCCTGGTTTTCCAGAAAGAAGAAAAAACACTAATAAACAACAACACAAAGCTAACAAACAGCTGGCAACTAACGAAACAGAACCCTACACACATACGCACGCCCTTCTGACGCACGCATCCGCATGCCCGCACAAAACAACAACAAACAGCTACACACCCACACCACCGAAAAACAAAACAACAAAACAACAAAACAAAAAAGGCAAGGGCCAAGGAAGGTGTGGACTCTGCTTACTTGGTGGTGTTTTTTTGATCTGAACACCTTGGACGGCCAGCTTACTTGGCGGGTCCTGCAGCTAGGCTGTCTTTGAGATGATTTCATATTGTCCCACAATGACTTGATTGTAGCAATACAAGATATAAAGTCCATTTCCCATGTAAGCAATGGGAAATGAAATGAAGGAAATGAGGCAAAAAATTCACATATGCCCCCGTGACACTTCTCTGTTCCTAAATCCACCCAGTGGTTGCAGAGAACATTCTGGCCAATCCTTAACCCCAGTTCATGCCAGTGCCCAGTATAATAGTCAAGTATGGCTGATGGCTGACACCATGTGCACAATGAAAATGAATTACAGTTTAGTTTAATTGTTTTTATTAATTTTAACAATGTTCTAACAAAATACAATAATCACTACAATCAATCATTGTCCTAGAGTCATTAGTGTTTTTGCGTATCGTCGGCAATTAAGGAGCTTCACCTTCGCGCAAGGCGTGTTTTGCCAACTTAACACGGTCGTGGCAGTCAACAGTTACAATGTGTCAAGGATTGACTTGGGATCGGTGGCGCCGTCTACGATGATTGTGGCGAAACCTATACCACATGTGCATCACGTTAGCGGGTGGGGACTGTAGAATTCGACTCGACACTGCTAGAGATCGAACTGTAGACTGGACATGAACACCTGGTTACGCTTGGTACGCAAATGTCAGCACTAATTAACAAGTGAAGTGAAAAGCCCTCTACACTCATAGAAAAAAAGTCGCCATTTTACTCCACTTCTGGAGTTATGCATTGTCCTGTGGCCAACTCCACATGTAACCATAATCAGAGTAAGGGTACTCCAAAACAAGAGTTTTGTGTGTGAAAAACTCCATTTTTGAAGTAACAATACTTTGACATGGAATATCAAAAGTCTGAAATTAAAGTATTATTACTCTTTTAAATGTGAGAGTTGGCCATGGGACAAAATGGAGTAAAACGAAAACATTTTTCTGTGAGTGTAACTCCAACATGCCCACATTTGTTGCCGAGATGTGTTGCCCCATGAGAAGAGTTCAAAATGGACAAAAGTACTTTTAAGAATCTCTGCCTGATTAAAAAGGTCTCCCTTCCACTTAATTCCAGCATACAACTGGCTGTACACAAAGTCACAAAGAAGCAGCATCCACAGAAAAGCCTTTTGTTTGAAGCGATTTCCCGATATCCTGCAGCCACGCAGGATTATATTTTCATTTAGTATGGGTCTCGTCACTGTCTGGTCCTGGACTCCTGGTGTTCCAGGCACTATTAGCAATTGTTTGCCAGAAATCTGACTGGAACTGCTATTAGGTTTTCCAGCAAACGCTTGTGACGATCCTTTCTCCAAGGGCGCTGTCAAGTGACAGTGACCTTCAAAGAAAACATAAAAGTACACTAAATCTAACCAACAGATGGAGTGAAATATGCACCATGAAGTCTAAAAATAAGGAGACATGATTTATCAAATCATAACATAATTTAATGACAAATCACTGGCATAAGGGGTTTGTTATACATCATAAAACTAAGGGTTTTAAGGGTTGAAATTTCTCTCAAACTGTTCATTTTAGGAAAAATCTGTTTGCATAGTCAAATCGAGTTGCAGACGCTCTGCAACTCTTTACTTTCCCTGCATCGCAAGCGTCGTCCGCTCTGTTCATGTGTTGCGCAACGCCATCTAGTGGTGATTTTTGTACTAACAATGTAAACACAATTAGATAAATATCAAACTCGCTGTTGTTGTTATTGCAAAATCGTGTAACGTCACATCATCTATTGTACACAAACGTAACTGCTGAGAAAGTGAAGGGAGGCGAACAGAAGAGTATAAAAAATGATTCCAATCTTGGAATCGAATCATAAAGGTCGTTAGAGATTGATTTTCTGAATTTTTCTAGGAAGTAAGATGTCTGCCTTGTTCACCATATTTATGAATAGTCCTAAAAACTATTAACACTATAAATGTAGGTGGAAGAAATTTCGATATTTTACAGAAACCCAAATGTGTTTGGTTGATTCAAATAAACTCTTGCCTGGTTGATGTTATGGTTGATTCCTACCTTTGTTATATTGTTGTCTTGTTGTTGTGACCCAAGTCAAATACTGGTTTGCGTGTTTGTTTACAGTTTGGTAAATGTCCAAAGGACATTAGCTAATCCCAATGGGCATCACCTGGCATTCATACAAGGTTGAATCTCATGAAACCATGTATAGCACACCCAACATTTTTTTCTCCAACTATTGTCCAGTATTTTCAACCTGAATTTAGTAAAAGATATTTTTAAAGTCGATTTTTAAACATGACCTGCGTGTCCACATACTTTGACCAAAGTACAATCGAATATCACAAGGTCCTTTCTTTTTGATAGCCAAAGTAATCAGCTGTCATTGGTTAATGAACGGCGCGCTCTCAACAAAGTTATACCATCATCGCATTGTTTTGAAACTTCTCACTTGCAACATTTATAGATTTTTTAAACTCCAAAACACTCAAAATGTAGTATTTACTTTAAGCAAAAAGTAAAAGTAAAAGCATTTGCTCAATTTTGTATGAATAAACATTTGCTTTTACTCAGTAGCAAAAGCTCTTTTCAGTGGAGGTTTTGCTTCATCCTAACCTACATTTTTATTGTTAATTTTTTTGGTTTATTGGATCATATGAATAAAGTGAAGTTTATGTTTTTACTTCATAATTTCCAAAGAATCACTGAAAAAATAATTTGTAATCCATTCCACATTTTCACTACTAAACCTAAATAATTCACGGTAGTCCTCATCTCAAGTTTCAGTAAGTGATTTGTAGTCCTTTTTCGCTTTGAAAACTGAATTAAATAGCAGGGCCAAGGTTGTAGTAACAGACTGAAGTATACTCAGGAGCTGACTTCAAATTTTTGAAACATTTGCTAAAAATAAGACCATTTCCTTCTGTTTATTCATACAAAATTTAAGTAAAAAAGTAAATGCTTTTAATTGAAGTAAAACTACTACTGGTAGCATCAAGTAAATACTATTTTGCTTCAAAGTCAAAGCATTTCCTTAAAATTTTATTCTTATTCAAAATTATGAAGTAAAATCATAAACTTCACTTTATTCATTGCTGATTGATTTTAAACATTCACATGTCCTCCAGACACCAGTGTCTGCTGATGACAGCTATAGCTATTTCAATTAAAAACTTCAATACAGAAAATATGTAAACAATTTTTCGTTTGTTTTGCTGTTTGTAAAAATGTTGTTTTGGTCAGTGTTTGCCCAGTCCCTCTGGTGGAAAATATCGAAATATACTACACGGGGGCAATGACGGAATGTATCTGATGATGATCGAAAGACCGAAACGTCGCAACGCCGCAATGCCGCAACGCCGCATACAACAGAAAAATGAAAAATGCATTTAAAAAAGTGTACACAAGCCATAAATCTCATATATGACATAAACAAAGCAACAAACAACACATAAGTATGAATTATTTTTGATAAAAATGAAAAGTACAAAAAATGAAAATGAAAATGAAAATGAAAATACAAATGCCTGTAATATATGGTACTTTATTTGCTTCCTTAGCAAACTAGTCCCTCTTTTTTTCTCACAATCCTATCACAACATTTGTTTTGAATCAAAAAGTGTACAAACGACTCATTCAACTTCCACAGTTTCAATTTTATGCTTTTTGATTTCCGTTTTCGTTGAAACGTTTTCAGACTTTCGCTTAACACTTTGCTTCGATGGAGATTTCTGCTTTGTATCAACTTTTGTTGAATTTAGTCCAGGCTCCCGAGTAACACTTTGTTTCGAAGGAGATTTCGTTGAATTTACTTCAGTTTCCTGCTTAACACCCTGTTTCGATTTTGATTGGTGTGTTATATCAACTTTCGTTAAATTTTTAACTTCAGGCTTAAGTTCAAATTTCTGTTTGACACTTTTCTTTCCTGGAGTTTTCTGTGTCAATTCTCCTTTCTTTTTTCCACCGCTGCTCTTAGATGCTTTTGCAGATAAAGGCTTACTTGCCGAACTACTCGATTTGAGAAATGTTAAATTAATGGCTCCGACAGCAGTGCGCGACCCTAAAAAATTGCAAAATTTATTTTCAAATTTCAGTTGAGCAGTGAGTGCACTCAGCGTCTAATAAACATTACCTTTCTTCACATATGATATTGTAGTATACGGAGTGAAATGGAAGTCTTCTTCGAAGTAATGTTGCGTTATTAAAAATGCTACAATTCTTTCACACTCTGGCCGAGACAAATGTGAAGGCGAAATCTGTGGCTTATATTTGGCCTTTGACTTTCCACACCACGCATCGACCAACATTGTCCCTACAATAGTGATAAATTAATACTGTGATTATGATTATTGTTTACTATTCGCAAAATTACCCGTTAGCCGCTCTTTAGTCAACTCTGCCTGATCAAGGATCGAACACAAATTGTGGTAATATTGACCGATATCCACCTCCTGCAAATCTGAAAATTAAAATAATTGCTTAGATCAATTTATCTTGTCTACAAGATATTTTTAAGACGAGTGCTCTTAGAAGTTACAGAAGATAGGTACATTCAAACTGGGGTTAGTTTGATCAATTTTCAACTTTAAAACGATGCCTCGTCATGAGTTTTAGACATAAAAATCGGAATTTTGTCTTAAAACGTACGTTCTTATCTGTACTTTACGGCTACTCGCATTCAAAAAATCCTGGTTTAATTTTAACCCCTTTTTTTAAAAAAAACCACAGTTACCCCTCGTGGGATAGAAACTTTGATCAATCACTGGTTTTGGTGAAATAATAATGTTACTTGGTTCATAAACTA
The DNA here is from genome assembly GCA_000239455.1 of Strigamia maritima. NCBI lineage: Eukaryota > Metazoa > Arthropoda > Chilopoda > Geophilomorpha > Linotaeniidae > Strigamia > Strigamia maritima. Next base: position 414,820 of record JH432102.1, read on the forward strand.
ACTTTGACCATTCTTTTCCTTTTAAAAACGTTCTACAAAATAAAAAAAAAATTTAATAAAAAAATGCAACTTAATTTTTCCAATGCGGTAGTTTTTTTTTCTCAAAAAAGTAGGTTAATTTTCCAAAATATAATTATAATTGATCACAGGTATTATAATCAGTTATAATATCTATTTTGACAACAATGTTCATGGAATTGACAAAAAATTCAATTGATGAATGTTGCCCGGGTTTACGGTACTTCCTATGTGGCTGCCCAAGCCACTATTATGTCTTTTGAACATGTACAAGCAAGAAGTGTAGGACATATGGACATTTTAACTCGAATTTGACCGATATCACAAATCAATGTTATATTTCAATGAGTTTATACAAATATTGTTGAATTTGTTGTCTGTTTTTAAAAAATACGTTTTTACAATACTTATTTGAAAAATATTTTAAGAAGATTTTGTTCAGTAATTGAAACCACAGTTCACAACAAACAAATGGAAAATGACTTCCCGTCTGGCTGACCAAGCTAAACTAGAGTAGCCAACCAAAAGACATTTCCACTCACAATTTCCACTGTTTCATTTTATTTTTAAATTAATACAATTTCATCAATTTGCTCTCTTTAGTAAAATACTCGACCAATTCGACCGTTTGTGTATTTAATAATCGAATTTCAGAACGCAAAGTGACAAAAGTGTTAAATTTTGATTTCCAACTTATGAACACTTTTTCCACGTACATACCTGATGCTTTTTTACAGCAATGATCACACATATTACCACAATTTTGATTTTGTGATGGTATGCCAAAGTAATCTGCAATAATTAGACGGCGACATCTAAAAAGTTGAAACCAATTATTTATATGCAATATTTATATTTATATAAGAAGTATGTATAAGAATACAAACCTCTTAGCCTCTATGCAATAAGTTATCATGTTGTACAATTTATCTAAACCCGTTTGTTCGGTAAATACCATAGTGCTTTGTCTAGCCGTATCAACAAACCGATAAAACAGTATGCATTCTGAATAATTGTCATCTCTACCTACCAAGAACAATTTAAAAAATAAATAAATAAATAAATAAATAAATAAATAAATAAATATCAATTTTACCAATAAAAAATAAAACTTCCATACCTGCTCTTCCACTTTCTTGGTAATAATTCTCTAAGGACTTACTTATGGTATGATGGATAACAAATCGCACATTTGGTTTGTCAATACCCATACCAAAGGCAATAGTAGCAACTATAACCTGTATAAAATAACAAAAAAAAAATCTTAGATCGTCAAATTCCAGTTAAAGCGCTCCTGATGTACCTGAACGTCATCCGATGTCCACAAATGATGAATTTTACTTCTTTCTGCAGCATCTAATTGAGCATGATAATTCGCTGCTCTTATTGAATTAGCCTGTAACTCTGTGGTGACATCAACAGTTTCTTTCACAGAACAGCAATAAATAATGCCTAAAAATAGAGAAGTACACAAATATAATCAAATGTTTCGACTCAAGTAATAAATAATATAAAAAGAAGCATTTCATTTCAGCAATCACTCAGTAGGGCGTCATCACAATTCACAATCTAATTTTAAACAAAACAATGACAGTAACGTTGAGTAATTTTTTTAAATTTAATTTGATATTAAAAGTAAAAAATAATTAACCAAATATTTAATTAATAACATAAGCGCCAGGTAACGTTTTCTCACTTTTCACGTGCAGCAATTGCAAGAAAGTGGATTCGGTAGGCTATACAGCTGTATAGTCGAATTGGAATGCAAGAGATGTTTTGTTCAAGTCCCAGACCGCATCAAGCCTTCGACATTTCAACATTTTTCTTATTTCCTGTTTATGATGCACTTAGAATAAATCGTATCAACATAAATATTACCAGACATCTTGTGAAATCGCTGATTAATCAGCTTCACAATCACATCGACCGATTCCTTCAACGAGCTTGGCTTGCAACAAACCTACAATAAAGGTAAAAACAAGCGTAAATTGCTGCAAAATTCATTTAAATATAAATACTAAAACGCAGAAAACCAATTACTTCATATTTCAAATTTGGCCTGTTAAATTCGGCCTTAAAAACAAGGGAACTTTCAATAGCAAGGATTTTTTGTACATCTTTCAGTATCTCCATTGTTGCAGTTGCCGTCAATCCAAGAATTGGAACCTTCGGGAACTGTCGCTTCATAATGCCCAAAAATTTATAATCTGTAAATAAAATAAATTAAGAAAAATGCAAATAAATAGTCATCGATTCTATCGTATTACCTGGGCGAAAATCGTGACCCCAATGAGAACAACAATGGACTTCGTCTATGGCTAAAATTGAAAATCGACCCATTTCGTACATCTTTTGCAACTTGCTCATGAATTGTTTACTTTTTGCTAACTTCTCAGGTGTGACATACAGTAGTTTCATTGTAGAAGATTCGTCAATCATTTTCTTGAAATATACAAATAAAATAATTATTGTTTTGTACAAATTAATTTTTTTCTCCTACTTTTTGAATTTCTGTAACTTTTTCCTCGGAAGACTCGAATTTATCATTTCTGCAGGTATCCCCAACCGCTTTAATGCCATGCACTGATCTTCCATTAACGAAATCAAAGGACAAACGACAACTGTTACACCTGAAAACAAGTAAAATAATAATAAAAATAAAAATAAAAATAAAAATAAAAATAAAAATAAAAATAAAAATAAAAATAAAAATAAAAATAAAAATAAAAATAAAAATTATTATTTCAGAAAAAAAATTCATCATTACCTTCACACGTGAGGGCAGGAGCTTGGAAAGTTAAACTTTTTCCTCCTCCAGTTGGCATAATTAAAATGCAATCGTGTTTTGCCATCACAGCATTCATCGCGGCCAATTGAAAAGGTCTTAAATTTTTTATCTTAAAAGATTTTTCCAGGACGTTCGTTAGTTTAGTTGACCACTTAAAATCTAAATATACAAAACAGACGAGTAGAAATAAATAAATTGATTATTTAATAAGTTAATAATTTAATAATTTAATAATTTATTTACTTGTTCGGTTCCAATCCTTATTTGCTAAATCCAAACCCTTCTTTTGTTCAATTTCAAAAATTATTTTCTCTTTATCACTGAGTAAAGCCTTTTTCCTGCTACTTAGTATTTCAATCTGCACGTCAATTTCAGTGATTTCGGCATTAATTCGCTCAACCGTGGTTTTACTATCTGTAAAATCAAGACAAATTTTATTATTTTTTAATGAGAATAAGAATGAAATGACACTAAATGTTATTATTGTTACAAACCGTCATCCATATCGCAAATCTGACTCACTGAATCCCAATTTACAGAAAAATGAATTAAAGTTAAAGTTTATGGCAATCTACCATCAATGGGAGAGATTAAAACAGAGTAACAGTGAACCACCGATCGGCATTAACCAGAAAGAACATGGAAATTTGTTTTGATTCGATCGGAACGCCATCTCGCGAGAATTTTTTTAATTAAAAAAAAGAAATTGTCAAGATGATTCGAGGGATGATTAGAAAGTGCAAAGGCAGCACGCGATGTAACCGTAGTGTAATAAATAACTTTCTGAAATGGGTTTTTTGTGGTTTTTAAACGTACTTGAAGAGAATAATTGCAAAAGCCAATTTGATTAAACATTTAAACATGATGTTTTAATTATGTTTTGTGTCGTGATCGCGCGAGCTCACGTTTCAGACTGCGTTCAACTTCTATTATTAACTCAACTCCCTAAAAAAAATTTCTGCGGAAATGTTGTAGTAGAGGATCTTTCGAAGGGTGACGTTCCAAATTTAGCTCAGTTAAAAGCACGTACCGTATATCGAAGTTGTAGGGGCTAGCAAAAAGACTGCTTTATTTTTATTTCTGTGTATTCAGTTGTTGGTCTCGTTTGGACGATGGAGTAGCGGTTGTTGACACAAATCTTGCAGTTTCAGTTTGTACCGGCTCAGTTCGTGGCACCAGAATCAAGTAAGTAAATAAGTTGTTTCAAATTCATGATTCATCGATTTCTTTTTCTACGAAATACAAATCAAAATCAAAATCAAATCAAATCAAATCCGGTACGCTTTCCCATTGATGTTTTTGATGTTTCCAAAGTGAAAGAATGTAGACAAAGTCAAGCGCCAAAGCCACATAAAACTTAAAAAAAATATACACTTCAACCATGTTCAACAGATTATGAGACTTGAGCGTTGAAACTTGAAAGTAGAAACACGAGTAGCACATGCACAGTAGTTTGTCTATTAACAGCTTAAAAACATGTATCTTTTTGAATTATTCATTTATTATACGCTATACTGTAAGTTGCAAGAGAATTTTTTTTTGTAATGTGATGGCAACAGAGGGGTTGTGAAATCAGAAAGAGGCTCTCTCTCTCTCCCTCCCTCTAAGAGTTCTATGTATGTGCGCGTGTGGGACAAGGTCACAGAAGAGCGATGCAGAGAGCTTCTTGTCTATTGAATGAGGCGGTCATAATAAGTTTAGTTTTGGAAAGGAAGGTACAACTTCAAAAAATGTCATCCAAATAACCTGAAATTAATGTTAAACATGTTTATTCTATTTTTCTATTAAATACTATTTCTACAGAATTTTATGAAACAGTGAAAAAGGCAAAAGTTGGGAAGTTGGGAAGTTGGGAAGTTGGGAAGTTGGGAAGTTGGGAAGTTGGGAAGTTGGGAAATTGGGAAATTGGGAAATTGGGAAATTCATTTTTTCCTGGACAAAAGTTTAGAAATTATTTTATTCGAGATCCCACACATTTTCGATAGGGTTCAAGTCAGGACTGTTTAATGTTTCATAAAATTCTGTAAAAATAGTATTTAAGAATGTTTAACATTAATTTCTCAAAATTTCAGGTTATTCGGATACTATTTTTTGAAATTATGCTTTTCTAAACTTTTCTACAATCACTTTCTAAACTTATAATAAATATTATAAATATTCCTAGCAAATAATATTGATTTTAATTTTCAACAATTGAAATACCATAATGAAATATATCTGTAATGGACCTTTATTTTAGTGGTTGACGTCAATTCGTACACAAAGATCATTCAAGTACATCTGGAAAAAGAGAGAGGAGATTTTGGTTTCACTTTGTGTGAAAATAAACACGCGCATAGCTTGAAAACATGCTCTCTTGCTATCAGAAACATTTCAAAAGGTGGCTCCGCAGATAGGTAAAATAACTACTGTATTATTTTGACTACTTATTGGATAATATCGATTTATTTCTACAGAGATGGCAGAATGAAAGTTGGCGATCGATTGCTGGCAATTGATAATACCAAAGTTGCAAATGCAACTGTACAAGATGCGATGCTTACAATGAATCATGTAGACAGAGACGCTAGGTTTACAATCGAGTACGATGTTTGCATCATTGGTAATATCAAACTTATATACAGTATTACTCTGAATAAAAGAAAGAATGAATGGATGGATGGGATGAAGACGAGCCTGATTCTAAAACTATGATGTGTACCGTCATTTATGTTCAATTACTAAATAATAAGCATAAAAAGTGTATTTTTTATGTATTCTGATTTATTGCTATTTATTTATTTATTTATTTATTTATTTATTTATTTATTTATTTCACAGAATGTGGGGACAATTTATTCGGGCCAATTTTAGTGGAACTTGAAAAATTGCAAGGTTTGCCGTTAGGAATAACTGTAGCTCATTCTCCGATTGAAAGGAATGCAATTATCATTGAAAGTATTAAACAAGCAAGCATTGCTGATCGGTAAGTCCAATTTTTATTCACATACATTGTATTTTGCATTAGAAATGCAATTTTTCTGCTTAAAAAATAGTATGAAAAATTGAATTTTAGCAGAAAAGTAGACAGAATTTTTCTATTGGTTAAATCGACTTCGAATTGCAGGTGCGGTGCACTACACATAAATGATCAAGTATTAGCAATTAATGATGTTGCAGTTTCCAGTATGTCTCTTCTTGACGTATCACAAATGCTTCAGTTTTCTGTCAGTGAGAAATTAAAAATGCAGATTCTTCCTATCGGACAATTATACATAAAACATGCGTACAAATCGCCAATGATAACACAGGGTAAGTTAAATAGTAAATTGCAAGTCATATAGGTTTTTTTTTGCCAGAGGCTATTTGCTATAGTACTTAATTGCTTGATGCGCTTTTAAATAGTGATATCAAAACAATCATCAAATGGTTGCAATAATGACTTTCATTCGGTATCTTACAAACTGTTGAAGTTAGACAAAAAATTTCCTATGAGAAAGTTGTAGAGAATCATTTGCTTAGTACAAAATCATTAAAAAAAACAGTATGTTAATAGGAACTTATTTTGAGAATTAATTGGCAGAAAAAAGGTTTTTTTTCTAGGTTTTTCTTAATTTACAAAATAATACAAAATACAATATACTTGTATTTTGTATTTCGGACCTCGGGTGTAATAAAGTATTTGAAATACAATTGACGTATTTTGAATCATTTGAGTATTTTATATTTTCAAAAGTATTTGCAATATGTAGTTAGCAATAACAGTAAAATACAATTGTATTTGCAATACATTGCTCTTCAGTTTGCCCAAAATACAAAATACATGTAACTTATTTTGGTCAACCCTGAAAGCTATAGGTTCACACTTGTGTTCACACTGACAGTGACAGTAAAGAAGTAGCAGCAGCATAGTGCATTGTAGGACGAACGTAGACCAAAATTAAGGTAAACGCATTCACCTCTACTGTCACTGCCAGTGTGAACACAAGTGTGAACCTATACTCTATTTATTATTTCGTGCGCGAAACTCCCATTGGTTAATGACCTATATTGTACCGAAAGTATATATTGTGGCATCTTATTTTAATCCTCTAGTCGATCCAGTCAAAAAATCATTGTTTCGTAGCCAAAAAATGTGCGCAACAATACAAAAACCCAAATGTAAAGAATTTTTTCAAAATATTTTACAAGCATTTTCATTTGTTAACAATGGCACGCACATTTTTGGACTACGAAGCAATGATTTTTCGACTCAGCTCAACTAGAGGATTAAAATAAGATGCCACAATATATACTTTCGATACAATATAGGTTATTAACCAATGGGAGTTTCGCGCACGAAATGATAAATAGAGTATAGCTTTATAGCTACAATAGCTGAAGAAGTTGCAGAGATAAATCTCATATTCGAAATAATTTTATTTTTAAATCAAATCTCTCTATGTTTTGCTGAAATGTTTATTTCAATTTTCTCAACCTTTCCTAGCAATTGGTTTACTTTATATTTAAATAGAATCAACAAACATTTCATTTTGCTCTTATTTCAATTAGAAAGTTAACAAGCACTGTACATGCTTTGTGAAAAACTTGCTAGACCAATTATGTTCCTAAAATCCGCATACAATTATAAGCAGAAAATATTGTTAAATTATGAATGAGCTACAGCATGGTGCAAAAGTAGCAGCAGAGAGAAGTAAAGTAAAGTAGTGATCAAACACAATATCAAGTAAGAAAGCAGCAGTAGAGCTTTTCTACTGACAACCAATCCTGAGGCACATAGTTGTCACATGACAATCACATTCTGCAAATGACAACTGACATGGAGGAAATTAGAGAGCACGTGAGCAAGGTGCATGTTTACATGTTTATGCAATTCATTCAATCATTGGCTTCTGTTGTTGGCTGTGATTGGCTATTTCTTTACTTTACTGCTACTTTGTGTGTGAACAGTGTGAATCTGTTTACTTTACTTTTGGTCTACGCTGCTGCTACTTCTCTACTGTCACTGCCAGTGTGAACACATGTGTGAACCTAGCTTAAGACATGGGAAGTGGTTGAGGCTAGATGAATTTTATTTTGTATTTATAATATGTACATTTTTTTGAGTCGTATGACTTTAAAAATTCTTTAAATTTTACAGTTAATTAGAATGATATTGATAGAATAAATTGGTTTTTAATTATTTTTTTAAAATATATCTAGGTCTGCAAATAAATAATAATATATGTATGTCTTCGTCTTTTGTAAACTCAAGTAGTAGGTCGATGCTGCAAACTCAAGGATCGTCTTCAAATGGTAAGTAACTTAAAATGGATGCTACAAAAGAAGTAGTATTTTTATTTGAAAGATGATTTCAAAATTCGAAATGCAATACTCAATTTTCACTCACGGTATTCAGAAACGATTTCTCACTTTGTAAGTGAGAAGTCGTTTCCAGGGTTTAGTGCGCTACTCAAGAAAATAGCATTGCTAGTGTTGCGCTACAAATTTATCAAATAGTGCACCGTCATTGCGCTATCATTAGTTTGAAAAATTTGTATGCTGAAATTGAAGCGTATCACATGCGCTACTTTTTCGCTATTTGCGTAACATCATGCACAAACGCCATTTGTATGATGTTTGTGTGATGTTGTGCTTAGATTGCAATGGAAGAAAACAGTGAAAAAGTAGTAGTTTGACTTGCATTACTTTTTCGCCATAAATATAATTGGCGCTTAGTGATGGAAAGTAGTGAAAGTTTAGCGCTGCTACAGCGTTTTTCGGCCCAACCCTGGCTTTTTATTTGCTTCTCATATACTCTAGTTACATGAACACTCTTTTCTGGAAAATGACGTCATCATTTCTCAAGTGGAAAAGTAAAAAATAAAGTATTCACTCTAGTTTCCACTTTTCCACTTGATGAATGATGACGTCATTTTCCAGAAAAGCGTGTTCTTGTAAACTTAGTAATTGATTGCGTCACTATTCTAATTTAATTTTGATATTTTTTTATTTTTTAAAACAGAGTTAATACAAAACAATTAAAATTAAATAGTTGAAAGTATATATTTTAATTTAAATTAAAATGGGAAGAAAATAGTTTCTGAATGCTCTAACGTTATCTAATGATGCATAAGTGTGAACCCAACTTGTAGGAACTTTACACAATATTTATATTTTTTAAATCATTGCAGACATTTAGAACTTGATGATTAAAGCACATTTCAAGGTCTTCATTGTCTAACGTAAAGATAATGTGGGAAAATTTTTGGATGCTAATCTTAGTGCCGATGTGGTTGATGGTAGAATAAAGCACGTGGGCTTTGAGAATCGCAGGAGTATTTTGGAATGCACCTATAGTATGTCAGGTTCAGGTGTCAAATTGCACCTTTCAAATTCAAGTCAGCACAAAAAACCTAGGACACTTCAGAAAATCAACCAACCGAAAGTTTATTTTTTCATCAGAACTGAAATGATGTCATTTTTATGTCATTGGGAGACTCGGGTCATCACATCATGATACGATGCCATGGATCAGACTATACAATGGTGGTCGATTTTAAAGCCAACTACTTTGGTCCCTATTTTGCACTGACTGTTTTAGGGGAATAATAAGTGGACTTCATTTAACATTTTGCAATCAAGTTTGATTTAGCAAGGTCCATCACTAATCTCCCACCTGATCTAGTTTCATTAGCAATTCATCCATCAAATACTTAATATGTGCAATAATTTTGAAGATATTTGTTGGGTTTTAGGCTTTTGCTTCACCCTATAATGAATTACTTTTACTTTTCAGTGTCATTGGCATCGGAAAGTACAACAACATTATCTTCCAATCGAATTTCAAGATGTGAAACAATGGACGTAGTTTTACACAATAGTTGTTACACTTTTGGTTTTGCTATCCAATATGCTACAAATGGTTTGACGTCTTTCTTGGTAATTGCAAACGTTGATCCCGAAGGCCCAGCTGCAAGGTAAATATTGACTGATTTCAATAATATTGTTTGTTGTAACACAAATATCATACGTAGTGAATAAAATTTGCAGATAACACCCAGAAAACGTCTTAGCTATAATCAACAGTTGACACACACATATCTGGTCATAATCTGGTCAAAAAGAGAAACAGACAGAAATCAAGAAATTGATTAATTGATTCATTGATTCATTGATTCATTGATTCATTGATTCATTGATTAATATATGCCTGACAAACATTCTGGAACTTCTGCAAGTTTTGTGTTTCATCTGGACTGGATGGAGAATCATATTTACGTTTGTGACTGTTAAGGAGTCCTAGTTAGCAATTGGTAACATTTGGTAGTGCACCTGATCTGACCGGCAATCAAGAGATCTGTGGTTCGTCTTCCAGTCAAGGGCTGTTTCTCTTTTTTTTTCAGTTCAAATTAAGACCATGTTAGTGTGTCTGTGTCAACTGTTGATTATAGGTAGAAATTTTTCTGGGTATAAAGGGTGGATTTTATGCACCATAATATTTTTGTCAATGTCACAATTGTCATAATTGTCCAAAATATCAAATGTCAAAAATAATTGTTTGAAAAAGCTTTCATATCATTTGATCCGTTAATTAACAATAAAAACTCTCAAGCACCCGCTTGCAATGCAATGACATACAATACAATAACCAGAATATGAGATAAAAGCCCCCGTGTTCAATGTTTAGTTCTCTTTGGGCTTATTTTGTGGGCTTATTTGAATTGAATTCCAAGCTTATTGTAGTAGTGCCCAACAGCAACTTAACACAACTAAATTAATATTAATGCAAGGCAAATGTGCACATTTAACTGAAACATTGTAGCAAGAACCTGGAACCTATGTAGATCCAATGCTTTCAAAAAGAACAAGAATTTAGGGATTTCATGATTGGTCGTTTTTAAGACGACAAATTGATGCAGCCATTGCATTGCAGTCGAGTCGAATCAGATATAGTCGTGGTTAGAATTTTAATTTTTGACACTAAAGCCTAGTACTAGTACACACACGCTTATTCCGTACGCAGGAAATCAAAGTCTGATGAATCCTGTTTTTGTGGTACACACAAAAAATTTTCCATGTGGGAAAATGTTCTATAGCTGGAAAAATCATTCTTTCCGCGCACAACGTGCACGGAAAACCACTTATTGTTTCCGTGCATGAAATCTTTCTATAACTACCTATAATTCATGTGGTTTAGGCAACCGGTTATCTTTATTTTTAACTGGTCGCTTAAACCACAAAAAGAGGAAAACACTAACAGCAGCTAATATAGTAACCTGACACATTGATTTTCGAATAGTTCATTATCCGCAAAGCAACATTTTTAACAGTAGCCATTTGCAAAGAAATATTTCAGACGTCGCCATTTGTATTTTGTAGTACCGGTATGACATCATCTAACAAACTATGTGTACCACATTATTCCCAATAGGAATTTTGCTTGTGGAATCATCCATTATTTAAAATTCTATTGATGATTGTCACATGGAAAATTCAGACAGGGTTAACATTTTGAGTTTGAATTGGTGTGTGTACTAGGCTTTAGATAGTAATGTCAATTTCTTTGTCTGGATCGCACATCCAGATTTTTTGAATAGAATGCACTCTGTTCTGTCATTCTGTGCCAGTGTGCCTGGATTAGCTTGCTTGTAGCTTGCCTTACTTTTAGGTGTGAACTCAAGTTGAAGTAGGCGTTACAAGTGATTTTAAATTGTGATTTCAATTGTGATTTCAATTTTGATTTCAATTTTGAATTCAATTTTTTTATTAGAACAAATGTACTTCAAGTGGGTGATCGATTATTAGCAGTAAATGGCATCTCTACAAAAAACATGAGTGTTGAAGAAGTTACAAAAACAATATTGGATTCCCAGCCAACAGTGAAATTACTTATAGAATTTAATGTTGCAGGTATCTGAACTCTATTTAACAAAGGTGTAAGTTACTCCTATTAGCTGAGAAGTGCATTGTTCTCTCTTCGAAAAATCATTGTTTCGTAGTCCAAAAATGTGCATGCCTTTGTTAACAAACGAAACTGCTTGTAAAATAATGCCTTTTCGTATTGTTAAGCACATTTTTGGACTACAGAACTCAGCTCAAAGGATTAAAATGAGTTACCATTGTAGAATTTGTTTTTGTTAGTAGCAATTGATATTGTTAATTTGTTGATTTATGATGTGGTCTGGTCACTGCCTAACGGTGTTCAGGCATATTATTAATTAATATAATACAGGGTGGAGAAATAGTCTGTTTCCACTCAAAAAATTTCCAAAACGGATAAAGATATCAAAATTGTTCTAATGCAGTTGAATAGTAATTGCTTGGTGCGCTTTTCAATGGCGATATCAAAACAATCATCAAATGATTGCAACAATGACTTTTACACTGTATCTTAAAAACCGTTGAAGTTAGACAAAAATTTCCAATTAGAAAGTTGTAGAGAATCATCTTTTTAGTACAATGACATTTAAAAAAATTAGTTGTCACAAAATTGTAAATTTTTTGGAATTTTTTTACTGCCAAAAAATACTTTTTGGTTTTTAGTTTTGTTCTAGAATAACTTTACTTGTAAATTCTTAGCAATTTTCAAACATTTTTAACATGTTTTGAGATGTTTAACAATTGTCATTTATGAATTAGAATTACAAGGTTTTTTGTTTGCTTTGTGATTTTAAGTCACCTAAAAGTTTTCAAGTATTCATTTTCATTTCAAATTCCAATAAAATTTCTTAAAAATCATGAAAAACTTAAAAATAAACCTTTATTATGCCAACTAATTTTCCTATTTTTTTCAAAATAATTTCCTATTAACATACTGTTTTTTTTAATGATATTGTAGTAAACAAATGATTCTCTACAACTTTCTAATTGAAAATTTTTGTCTAACTTCAACAGTTTTTAAGATACAGTGTGAAAGTCATTGTTGCAATCATTTGATGAGTGTTTTGATATCACCATTGAAAAGCACAATTTTGATATCTTTATCCGTTTTGGAAATTTTTTGAGTGGAAACAGACTTTTTCTCAACCCTGTATAATAGTGACTACAAGGGTCAAGATTGAGATTTGTAGTGAAGCGGTCAACATGCAGTCAATTGTAAACTAGACGACAATAGATTTTTCAGTTTATGTGAGTAACTGCTACCTTTTGTTAAATAGAGTTTAAAATGAAATTAAAATTGCAATTTTTTTTATTCCTTTCTGAACTTAATTTCTTATACTAGTAGTATTTATTTTTTGTCATGTTATGTTGATTTCAGAATATCTATTTTTAAATAGTTGTACATTTATTGTTAAAGTTGCTAAAATTGGAAGAGAATTAGGTATCACAATAACAAGTAAGTAAATAAATAAATTACTAAGCATTCCACTCTAAATCACATACCTTTATTTAGAGTTAACATTGTATAATTCACAATGTTTGCTGTATGTATACTTTATTTGACATTTGTGTCGTGTCGTGGCAATTGGAAATTTGGATGATCGTTATATAGTGGGTGTCCCAAGAAAAAGTGACCTTATGGTATATGAGGCGACTTTTTGTTGGGACTCCCTATAACATGATGATAAAGGTACCTACGGTATCTGATTTATAGACTGCATATATATATACTTGTATCCTGTATTTATTTTATTAACTATAACCATAATTTTATATTATCTCGTATTTTAAATAGCTTCTCAAAATCAGTTTGATCATTCACTGTTAATAGCCAATGTTAAGAAAGGAAGTGTTGCTTACCGTACTGGAATTATTCATGCCGGTGATTACATAATTGCAATTAATGACATGCAAATGGACAGTTGTACTCCTGAAAATGCCATTCACTTGCTCCAAACTTGTGGTAGAATTGTGAAACTTCACATAAGAAAAGGAAAACTAGGTATAACAATAACACATTAGGTGCGTTCAAAATCTTTTCATTTTGTTGCATTTCTCGCTAACCAAATTCAAAATAGAAAATACGTTTACGTACGGTAAGTCCCTTCATTGCCCTTCATTGCTATATCCACAGTTGCTTTTCACTTTCACATATAGCATATGCAACACAAAGTCAGAGATTGTGCGCACTAACCTTTTGAAATTACTTACGATCATATCGATTTCAAAAAAGCACGTAAAATGCATATAACTAGTGCAAAAAAAAGAGTACCGTATGCGGTATTCATTTCTAGTAGTAACAGGAGATTTGTTTCAAGACTTCATAGGATGTGCAGCGAAATTTCAACATTCGAAATTTACGGACACAGACAGCTGTATGTAAGCATTCGCCCGCTGCGTGGATTCACACGCATGGTTATTGAGATACAATCCTTAAATTTAAATTAGTGATGTGCCCATGGGAATTTCTACACTATTAATGTTTTTATTTTTATTTTTATAAGCTTTTCTATGCTTTAAATTGAAGCATTTTTTCTTGTTGCAGAGAATGAAGACGATGATGACTTCTGCTACGCTGTGGAAATTGCAAGGCGTGGCCGCCCATTGGGTTTAACTATGTCTGGGAGTGAAAATCCATTTGATCCGATTGTAATAACAAATTTAATTAATGGCGGTCTTGCTGAACAGTAAGGATAATTTACTTTTGATTACTACTATTACTACTATTACTACTATTACTACTATTACTACTTTTGTTTTTATGTGTCTGCATGTACTGTATACTGTATACTGTATACTGTATACTGTATACTGTATACTGTACTGTATGTTGACGTGTTTGTAAAAGTCAATACAACCTGGTTAAGAGATATTTTTAGGTTGCTGCAAGTCAGATTATTGCTTCAGGGATTCTAAATATGCTAATTAAAATACTTAATCTGTCATTTACTGTTTCACAATACGTTTCACATACTTACCAACATGATAATTTATTTTTGTAAATTGCACTAATACCTTCAGATCTTACTTTCAGATCTGGCAGCCTGCATGTTGGAGATCGAATTGTTGCTATTAATGAAACAAGTTTACACGGAAAAACTCTAAGTGAAACTATATCAATTTTACAAAATGCAGAAGATATTATCAAGCTGAAAATACAGAAAAAAACTGGTATAGAAAATTTAAGAATAAGAAAAAAAACTAAGGGAAGAATTTTTTGCCATGTGATCATGATTTTAGCCAACAGAAAACTGCTAATGAACGCGCATAAGTATATGAGTATGAGTATGAGTATGAGTATGACAGTATGGTATCCTCAGTTGCCAATTACCAATAGATCTGTGTGTATTTAATGAATTTTTATTAAAAAAATAGGCAATTCTTAAAAACATCAATTTGCTTTTTCAATTTGCTGTTGTTACAAAACTGCCTATTATGGATAATGTCTCTGTATTCCAGATGACTTGGCCATCACTGACTTACTAATAATTGCCCATTAATGTGATGAAAAGTATAATCTCAATGGACCAAATGGGTAGACATTAACTACTGGTAACATGTCCAAAGTGCATTGAGCAAGTAAACTAAAATCAACATTACATGGTTGGGGCAGGTATGTTTGCCTATACAGGGTTTCCCATGAATTATTGTCCAGGTCAAAAATTTCCAAAACGGATAAAGATATCAAAATTCTGCTAATGCAGTTGAATAGTAATTGCTTGATGCGCTTTTCAATGGTGAAATCAAAACAATCAGCAAATGACTGCAACAATGACTTTCACACTGTATAAGGTCGTTGTGGTTAGACAAACATTTCTAATTAGAAAGTTATAGAGAATCCTTAGTACAATATCATTAAAAAACATAATGTTAAAACGAACTTATTTTGAGAAAAATTAGAAAATCAGTTTGCACAAAACTTTACCGCAAAAAAATACTTTTCAGTTAAGTCCCAGAAAAACTTTATTGTAAATTCTTAGCTATTTTCAAACATTTTTTCTGTGGTTTGAGATGTTTAAAAGTTTGTACACTGGTGCTAAATTTTGAAACAACTGTCATTAAAGAATTGCATGGTTTTTTGTTTGTTTTGTGATTTTAAGTCACCTAAATATTTCCAAATATTCATTTTAATTTCAAATTCCAATAAAATTTTTTAAAAATTAAGAAAAACAAATGATTCTCTACAACTTTTTAATTGGAAATTTTTGTTTAACCTCAACTGTTTTTAAGATACAGTGTGAAAGTCATTGTCTAATTACGTCAAATTACGTCTCAAGTGATGAATTCGAACTCGTCCACAACACTGAAATACCTTATTCTAGCTGTAAACTCTCTAGTGTTAATCCAGCCTTAGTATATCAGAATTGGCCATATTTTCAATGGCCACTTGTTTCAAATGATATGAATTTTCATTTTCATTTTTGATTTATCATTATCACATCACAAAAAATTCGGAGGGAGTTTGTTTGAAACAACAATTTAACTTGAATATTTTCACTAGTCGTCATTTCAGATCACACTCCTTCAGAAGTTGGTGACACCAAACCAACTGGTTTTGAATGTTCTGGAAATGAAGGCAGTCAAGATTGCAAAAGCTCAGAAAGGTGAGTATACAGTCAGCAATGTTACTGGAACTTGGGGCATTTTTGGAAAATGGCCTTCCTATTCACAAGGTCGAGATCAGGTTTCCTGTATTTGTCCGTGTAGTGGCGCTACTATCGACCTGCCATGACGGTGCTGTGTCGTCTTGTTTTAAGGTTTTAAGTTTTTACATTTTTACACGTATTTGTACGTTTTTACACATTAAATGCAAATCTCACTTTTTTTTTACAATTTTTTAATGAAAATTAATCAAAAAATCATAAAATTTTGATTCTAATTTTTTTATGCTAAAAACAATATTCTGACTTAAATGTGGCAAATTTTTAGTATTTGATTAAAACAAAGTAAATTTTCACCAAATTGAAGTTGCTTCAAGGAAAGACCTAAGGAAAGACCTGTGACCATGCCAAAACTTTCAAATATAACTGATATGGCTTTCAGTTTGTTATTTTACATGAATAATCCCAATCGCTCCTATAACTGCCCGAATATTTTTTCAAATCCATCCGTGATATACTTCCCCTCTTAAACACTTGGCCATTTCACATATTCGTGCGAAATCAAAATATCTCAAAAGCACGATGAGCGTGTAATACCAATATCAAACCTGCAAAATATATTTTCAAAAATCATTTTTCATTTTAGTGATGTATTTTTTCGATTTAATCAAAACCTGACTGAGACAGTAAAATCCTTCCCGATTTGTCAACAACCAAACCCATAATAAAAGAACCATTTTTTGCAACGGCATAATTGAACAATCACGCTGTATGGAGTTTAATATTCGTCTTTTTAACCTGGCGCGCGATGATGGTAAAGATCAATTTTATCCATCTTTAGCTTTATTTTTAGTTTGCACACATGCCATGGTATGTGTGCAAACTAAAGAAATAAAAAAATCAGACTAAAAAAATATTTTTTACAATTTTAATTAATCCACTATTACTTATAGAATTCTGCAATTTGCGAATCTTATAATATTCCTCACCATAGCTAACTAATTCCACCACTACTATTGAATCGTAATAAAACTGCACCCTTAAAACAACTCAAAACACCACCAGAAAATTCCGAAGAAATTCCAGCTCGTTTTAACACCTGCCTAAAGTCCAATAACTTAAAACCACCTAAAAACACCAAAACATCTTTATTGTGTGTTTTATTTCCCAAATCAAAGCATCGTCAATTCCGACCTCACCATCAACCCAAGCTAATTCCGCATCCTTAACTCGACAAATTATCCAATAAATCATTCATTTTAACCGAATAAACGTGATACATCGACATATTTGCCCGATCGTGGGGTAAACAACTTCCCACAACATGATTCGAAAGATCTTGCAGCATCCCTAGACCCACAAACTATAATCAATCTACGAGGTTTAATGATGGAAAGCATTTTACGCCGTAATTCGTCATCGCATTTCCCCTCGAAATCGATAAACTTAACCGAACAACTGATCAAATTCCTCTTTTTTAACGAGTTTCCTCAGTACAGAATCAGAAAAAAAATTTTTTAAAATCAATAGAAGCGCCATAATCATCATAATCATCATAATCAACCGCTTCTTCTTCAAATGGAAACATAAGATGAAGACGTTCTTTAATCAAAACACTTTCAAACTATTTTCATCGCTAAGCATATAGAACGCTTTGAACGCACACAGCATCGTAATGGCGGACAGCAACAGCGTCCTCAGTGGCCGCATTTGACATCTTAAATTGTCGACCTTGTGAATATTTTCTTGTATTATGTTAAAAATCCAAGAAAATAATAATTCAAAAAAAGTTTTCTTTTTTATTAAACTGTGGTGAATCTCTAAAAAAGGAAGCCTGGATCTCTAAAACTTGGTGGGGAGAATTTTTTGTACTGTACATAGATAAGATTGGTTTGCAGGTTAAATCAAGCGGGCGATCAAATATGTTCAAAGACAACAGAAGATATTGAATGGGAAGCTGTGATTAAAAAATTTGAAGATTGTTCGAAACAACTGAGTGAAGTTTATATGGCTTCTAACATGGAATCAAGACATGACCAGATTCAAAAATATCCCAAGGACCTGAACCCGCGGAGTCAAGCAATTGCCAATTTTGAGCAACTACCGTTCAGCAATAGTAACTCATCTCTCGAATCAACAAAATATTCATACTATCCTATTCCTATTGAAATTTATACAGTAACACTTTTCAAAGATAAAATTTATGAAGACTTTGGATTTAGTGTATCTGATGGAGCTTACGAACATGGTGTGTACATTAACAGAATTCGTCCTGATGGGCCAGCCGATCTTAGTGGCATTTTACAACCATCGGATAGAATAATGCAGGTAAGATACAGTACTAATCCAATAAATATAATTATTGTATATACTCGCGTATACCGTATTTTGTCGATTAAAGGCCGCGGCCTTTATTACAAATTGCGGCCGAGGGGTGCGGCCGTAATTCGAGGGCGGCCGTAATTCGAGGGAGGCGTTTAATTCGTTTGGTCATAAATTGCCTTGCATGTACGCAACTTTTTAAATTGTAAAACGTGTGTTTAATCGATTTTAATGTATTTAATACGTGCAAACGTATTAAAAACGTATTAAAATCGTTTGAACACATCTTTACAACTTAATAACTTGCGTACATGCAACGCAATTTAGACAAAACGATACCGTACACATTTCGAATAATGGCCGCGGCCGTAATTCGAGTGCGG
>JH432102.1:436842-470043 GCA_000239455.1 Strigamia maritima
TGGTACTGTTTGGAGTCGTGAAACATCAACGATCTAATCATTTCCAAGATGGCTGCCACTAAAGCAAATTTTTGTGAGCACTGAGCATGTGCAGTAAAAAGAAGTGACTTCTATAAGACAAAGAAGTGAGTTGTGTGTGCCTTTTCTCTTAAGACATTTAAGTCACTTGTATAAGGCAAATATGACGTAAATTACGTCATATTTGCCTTTTAAAAGTCATTTCAGGCAAATAAGTGACTTTTCTTTTCAGGATTGAATGCACCTACTGACTTTATTCTCCAAAAGTTATATGATCAGGTCAGATGGGTCCAACTTCAAGGAATGTTAGGGAGGGCTCATTAGGATGAGGGTTAGTGTGAGGGCTAAGTACGAGTTGGATGTGTGAGGACAGGGGTGGACACAGGCCCGGACTTAGAGACCCAGGGCCCCTAGGCACTTGACATTTGGGCCCCCACCATCTCTAAGCTATTTTGGAAATTTAGCAAATTAAATGCACTAGTACAGAACATAATTTTTAATCGACTTTAATGACTTTAATAAACATCAGAATAATACAGTCTATGTTACTGTAGTTACGTTATTCTATAAAATTTATAGAATTATACGATCACCGGGGCCCCTAGGCTGGCTGGGACCCTAGGCCGGGGCCTTGTAGGCCTAGGCAGAAATCCGGCACTGAGTGGACAGGGGAGAGTGGACAATGATGGTCTTACATCGATATTAATATCGCGTATTTTGATAATTAATGTCGAAATATCGAAATGTTAAAAAAGATTTTTCAAAGCATAATATTTCTGATAAGAAATATTGAAATAGGTAATTGACTCAATATTGAAATAATGAAATATCAAATTTTAAAAATATCAAAATATGAAAATATCATTTTTTTAAACTACCTTAATATCGTAATACCTTAATATCAAAATATCAATATCGGCCCAATATTGTGACCCCTAGAAATGACATCATGAAAATTATCACTATCTCTTAATTCACTTTCCATTATATGATATTTTGTATAAACGATTGACTAATAAGGAAATGTAGTCACAGTCAAAAATGAATTAATGTAATAATGCTACGTAAATGACTCAATTATTGCAATGTGTGGTGGGGTAGTGTTATTACAACGAGGTTTGGCTGTGCAGTTCATAAGTTGTTGTTGTCACCAGGCGACAATAACGGACCGGCACGCTGACATGAAAAAACAATGAACCAAACCTCATTGTACTGACACGGGATGGTTTACAGGGGCGATTGAAAAAGAACCGTCATTTTGACGGGTTGCTGCTAGTATAATAGTATAATAAAATGTAATCTTTGCTTATCTCATTTATGTATTTTTACTTCCAGGTCAATGGTGTCAATACTATTCACTATGATTGTTGCTTAACTGTTCCATTAATGGCAGCAGCTGGAGATGAAATCGAATTAGTTATTGCGCGAAGCCCTTACCGTAATCAGAAGAACGAAGCAACATTGCAATTTTAAAAATTGTGAAAAAACTGTGTAATTGTATAAATCTCCTCATTGAACTGATATAGGATTTTACTTGGCTCAATAATCAAATTCAATCTGGGAATTTAAATAACAGAAATTGTAGAAAATTATGTACGTACATTAAATGTCTCAAAATTTAAAAAAAAATTCTTTCTAATGGTTGCTGTTAAACTAAGCAACTACTAATTGTCTCTTCTCAGTAAATGGGTACATTGCATATATTCACGTTTTGTAAAGTAAATTGTAAATTTCTACACAATTGTTTTAACCAATAAGTAAATTCTGTACATGCATTTACTTTTTTGGTTATGGCTGTATACGTACACTTTTGGCTCTGGTCAACTCAACACCTATAACCCACGGTATCCATCATAATTACGGTTGTGATTTACAAGTTATATAGTGATTCCATGTATCTCATGTAACAAAACAAAACATACATTGCGATTGAGAATGTCTGATTGATGCAGAAATCTGTATTAGCACTTTTTTTTAAAATATTTTTTTGCTGGTTTATGCAATGAACCAGCATCTGGATTTATCGAAATATTTATCTGAACTCACCTGAATTTAAATTTGAGTAGAAATGATCTTTTATCCAATAAATCATTTTTGTAGTCTCATTTAAATGGAACAAGTTTTTATTAAAATTTTTGAAAATTAGTGTTGAATTAATAATTTTGATCAAATCGCTTTTTTAATAAAGTATATGTATAGCAAGTTGCAGTTGTTTAAATGACTTTGAGAGAGAGAATAGGGTTTACCGGCATATAATGACTTTTTGAATGAACCTACTAATTTGACACAAAATATTGCACCATTATATACTTGCATACCAGCAAAGTTCTCAAACAATAATATATAAATCTTCACCATAATCGATGTAGAAATTTTTCTCAGCAGTATCGTACCTCACTCAACTCCTATTTATAACATTGCTTATCCAAACCGATAAATAAATAATCTCAGACTAAGTATGAATTTAGTGCTTTACTTAGTAGTTTATATAATTGTATTGTAATGTTAAAATAAATATATCTTAAAATTAAATTACTTGTTCAATTATTCTTAGTTCTTTTATTATATTTTCCTATCAGAATTTGGGGACGCAGCACTTAAAGGTATGGTACGTATATAATTTATAATTGTATAACAAGATACAAGGTGCGTTTAGACAGAGTTTTAGCTTAAAGGGTTTAGAATAAAGTATTACGGTATATTATGAAGTTTATATAGGTAGGTACCAACAAGAAAAAGGTATATTTTAAGCTTTTTTTATTGACAGATAAAATGGTTCATCGTTATATAAAACGCTAACGCACAACAAATGTATACTGCAGCCTGTAGTTTTGGTTTAAAAACCTCGTTTTAAAATCTAATGTTGTGCCTGGATCAGTAGCTGCTCTGCTCGTGGAAATTAAACGAATTTAAACTCTGTGGCTTGCCTTGCCCTCGTGCTTATAGCAAGCCAATTGCTTTTCCTTGAGGTATACATCAGTATGGTATAAGGACTTTACGCTGCATCCGAAGAGGAATTAAGTATATAACTAAAACAGATTCGTAATTCGTATAGCTCAACAAATATTAGTAAACCAGATCACAGATTTTCCGTGATTTTTGGATTTATATTATAAAGTAAATAAAATAAAATAAAATAATAATATAAAAAAAATATGAATAAAAAAAAAAACAATTCAAATAAAGTTGACACATCACACATTTATTACGAAAATAATAAAATAAAACAGTTTTTCTCGCCCTCGGATTGTGAGCACACTGCACAGTGCCACGAGAGAAAATGCAATTTTTGCAAAGTTGAGACTATGTTGCGTCATGAATTGTCAAATCACCAGTTAGACTTGGACTTAAAGCTATGCTATCCAATTTTATCAAAGGGTATGGTGCACCACGTTCAATAATTCCTGCATGATGCCCCCATATTATAAATGTTAACTTTACCATTTATTTTTACACCTTTAGATGAACATCTACAATTTATAAAGACTATGTGAAAGCGAAAAGTTCGCTCGTCTTTCTATAATTTTTATATAATTTACTTTCGCTATTTCATCCGTGATTTCATGTTTAGTCCTAGCTATTGCAATAGCGCCCTCTACATCGTTTCCACATCCCATAGCTAAAACAAGAAAGAGTTTAATTGTCCGCTTGGCAGTTCAAACGGGAATCCTAGTTTATGTCGATTTCTTTTCATCATTTTACAGTTTTTATTTCAACACTCGGAACCATTTTATTCCTCGATCATTTTTTTTGTTGTGGCAAAACAATCCTGATAGTATGGAAAACGAAATGAAAAAGATCGGTGAATTTCCATGCGGTAAGTTAACGGGAACAAAGAATGAGGAATTTAGGCTTAAGTCGCTTTACATATCCATTTCAGGTGAAAGCATCGTGGGGCCGTTGTGCTGGAACTTTACGAAAATCATTACGAAGATTTGGATGAAAATTGGATTAGAAGTTATTCAAAGATCGATTTATGTTTATGTAGCGTGTTCAAGTTTGCCCTTGAATCTACTCATGGCAAACTGGCAGACGCTGAAATATGATGCATTTTGAATGTTGATACGGATCAGAATCGCAACTATTGGTGGGCAATTACTTCGACGCAATTCCTGGATGATTGTATTCGGCATGATAAACTTACCAGAAATTCTTGGACTGAAACAATTGAGTTTCAAGTCAGGGACTGTGGATTAGGGATTACAAATAAGGATGAGCATGATATAATTCAAATTTTCAAAATTTTCAATATAGATACTTTTTTTTCTTCCTATTTTTAACACATTTTTAGAAATTATAAATTTGTGAAAAAAAAGTTGAAATTGTATAATTTTTAATTATCATGCTCACTCTTATTTTAAATTCCTAATCCGTTCCTGACATGAAGTGCAAACTTAAAAAAAAAAAATAGACTGTATATTTAGTTATAATTTTTTTTTTAATTTAGGCGTGGCATTCTTATCGTGGTCGGGCTGACTAAGAAATGGAAGGAATTACATCCTAGCTTTAATGGTTTTTTAAATCATCTTTTGGATTCGTCCGCGCACGACTTTAGACAGATGTATATTGGCAATTCTATTTTCTGCTTGCTTGCTCGAATTCTTCACAACGGACAATAATGATTTGGATCAAGAGAAATATCAAATTGTTAATGGATGAAAGTCCCGCAGACTTGAGTGGACTATTAGAGTTTGAATGTCACAGTCGGTGGAATTCTTGACTGGTTGGATCAATGATGAAGTGCAATATTCGTCCGCGTATGACTTTAGACTGATATGTTTTGGCAATTCTTTACAATGGATAAGAATGATTATGCATATCAACACGACCAGCTTATCTCTACGAACATATTCACAAAAGATGAAAATAAATGAAACTATATAATTATTGCATTTGAAATTGTTACGAATGAAATGCAAGACTTGATTGGACTAATAGAGTTTGGTTGCCACAGTCGGTGGATTTCTTGACTGGTTCTGGTTGGATCAATGATGAAGTGCAATAACTTTAATCTCTCAAATGTGAGTGGTTAAGATTTTTCAGTCAATTACAAACTAATGAAAGATGAGTACATTACGCGAGGGGAAAAAATGAATTGCCAATAACCTTTGAGAACGGGAGAGCTGATTTACTAACTACTACTTATTTATCATTGGTGTGGAAATTACAGTTTGTAAGGCATTGGTTTTTGATGCGTATTCATTTCACGTGGTTTCTGAAACATTGTTTTTCGATTCGAGATGTTTTTGAGACATTGTATTCCGAGATATTTCTGTGCCTTATGTGGTTTCTGAAAAGGGATGTGATGAGTTCTCATAGTTAAAATAATCTTTGGGCCGATAATCATGGTAGAACAATAATGTATTTATTTATATATTATAAGTTTGTGATTACCGTATAAAATATTTAATTGTGCACCAAAAGGCTCATTGTGGTTACTGGTGGACTGTTGGTCGCAATGTTTCAACGTTGGAGGGTTTTAGTGAAATGGCATTTGCACTAAAAGTAGGCTTAGTATGATGTAATTAAAGAGACAAAATAGGATTTGACGCCATCGCTGTTAGTCAGTGGCTCATTGCACACGAATATGCAAATTTCAAGTAGTTAGTAGTTGGTTTCCAGTACCTAGTGGCACCTGACACGATTTGCACTGGTATTTTTTCTGATTCTAGTTTCATGCCAGATTACCGAATTCGTCACAATTGCAAACGAAGTTCGGCTTTTTGTGTTTTAACTAGCTGTTTCATATATTTTACACAATCATATCCATACCCAAGTACCCTAAAACAAAAGACAGTTTGCGATTTCTTGTACGAGACCGAAAACGAGATCTAAAAAAACGAAATTTTCAAAAAAAACTCGTTTGCGTTGTTTGCGGTTTGTCACGAAACATATTGCATACGACATTTAAATCAGCAGCAGCAATTATTAGGAAAACAAGACGCCTTACACAAATTAAGCCTAAGTATTGGGCTTGTGGTTTGTGCAAGGTGTTTGACTGATTCAAAAACTAACCTGAGATAATGTAATCGACACAACTTTGCCAAAATTACAGCCGAAGTGAAGTGGAGGGATGGCGGCAGAATTTCACGACAATTGTTGTAATTGTAGGCAGTGCGCATGCGCAAGGAGAGGGTTGGAACGAAAAATGAAATCGCGAGATTTTTAATAAAATCTCGTAATAATAAAAATCTCGTACAAGAAATCGCAAACTGTCTAATAACAGCGAGCAATTTTGTGCAAGTTTTCTACCAAATAGGTAATTTGTTTAAAAATTTAAAACTATTTTTCGTGTTTGATGTGTTTTCGTGTGTGAATTCAGTTAGTTATGACAATACTGCTTCTAACCTCTAGCATCAGTTAGATAGAATTAAATCCATAAAAGGTTCTATGTCGTTCACTCGAATTGTCACTCATTTCATTTCAATTACTTCATTATATGATGTCTCAACTCTCAACTCAATGATTTGGTACATCATTTCCTTTTATTTCCTGATGAATAATATAGTATTGTAAGACTGCATTCCATTCTACTGCACGAGTGTAGCATTTACTAAATACGATGACGATATTGTAAGACTGCATTCCAAGTTTCAACTAAAGAATGCAGCATATACCAATTGTGACAATGCATATTGTATTGTATTTTAAGGTTTTCATACGAAAATTCTAGTGCTCATATTATTTCAAATGGTGATATAATTTTTCTAAATCTAAATTGGTGCCCAGCTTATATTGAACTTTATATTCCAGGTTAAGTTATGTGGATTCAACTATTGTTACATTTATTATTCCTTGGAGTTATTGCTGTTATTGCAGTCAACTTTTTGTACAGTATTTCTGTCACGGTATGATCTTTTTGAACATTTTCAGTAGTGTCGTTTGTTCACAATTTCCCTTTTTTTATCAACCATGTAAGGTTTGATTTGACAGAAATTAAATCGGCTATAATCGGAAATACAAAATAATTTGAAAATAATTTACGATCTTATGGTGGATGTAAAAAATATAGATCGTTCACTTCTGATCTTCAACTACGAACATTTTTCTGTTCTTTAAGGTCTTCATTGGTAACCACGGTCTGGATTTGGATTTTCGATCATTTGACATAATCCAATTATTTTTGTAATTTTTAATTTTATTTTAATTTTAAACTGTTGGTGGGCTCACTTACAACTTACATTTTGATGGTACAAGCAGCACTATTTGACATGCTTCAAATGTAATGTCTGTTGACAAAAGGAAACTTTTTGATTGATATTGCTACTCCAAACAACAGAAACAGTCCAGTTTTTACAAAGAGAAAATCAATCACTGTCTGCTGCATCTGTGAACTGTGTTCCTATGCGGTTTTGACAACATCTGAATTTTATATTTTTTGTCATCTTTCTTTGCTAACTACAATCCAACAAAATCTGAAATTCTGAACCAAGCCAGCTTCTAATTATTTGGTGACAATGCCAAAGTCTGGTTTTTAATATAAATAAGGGTAACGATAAGTTTAATCATTCCGTTATACAAGTATATACACTGTTTCTGTGTCAACGTTGATGAACTCTCAAGCCCAATTACAAAAAAGAAAATTTGTACTAACAGAATGAATAGACAAAATAATTTTATCCAAATGTGTTGTTAAAATTTGCCTTCTAGACTATTTTTGAATGACTGTCTATTAGCGTAAAGCTGTTGTTTCTTAAAACACAAAGCAACATTGTACTTAAAAATCTTTGAATGATCGTCTATTAGCGTAAAGTTGTTGTTTTTTAAAATGATACGAAGCAACATTGTCCTTAAAAATCTTTTTGAATGACTGTCTAGTGGCATAAAGTTGTTGTTTCTTAAAGGCAACATTGTACTTAAAAAATCTTTTTGAATGACTGTCTATTAGCGGAAAGTTGTTTTTTAAAATGATACGAAGCAACTTTCCAATTGTCAATAGAAAGAGATGTTTGAGACGAGTTATTTATTACCTACTTAATTCACTTTACAATTCGATACAGCTGTTTCAAACAGCTAAAATGCAGTTAAAAAATCAAATTATCATTAAATAAAATAAATAAAGCTTATTTAGCTTATTGATGAATTGTGAAGATCAATTACTTTTCAATTGATATTATCATCTAAAGTATACACAATTTAGATGCCCAATAATAATAATAAAATATAGAACTTGTTTTTTCAATTAAAGCAGGGGCCAGAGTCATTAGCAAAATTTAGCTAGAAAAAGAAATCATATATAATAAGAGACGAGAGAGAAAAAGGTGTAAAGTAAAAAAAGCAAATATTCTTTTATAAAAAGTCGAGCTTTGTTTAACTTAAGTTGAATCCTAATGGTTTTGGAATGGACAACTTTTAGCGTAAATTTGTTGCTTCTTAAAATGAGATGAAAATTCAAGCAAATTAACAGAACAGTGTCCAATTGAATTAAGCTTATCAGCATCTGGCAATGAACTAAAACTTGTCTACTGGTTAAATAATTAAAACAACGAAATATGAATTAATCAGTAAAAGCGTTTTCCCCGGATTCACAACAACGATATTACAATCTGTCATAACGATTTCGTTAACTAACAAGTCGTTAAATAATCGATTGTTGAAATTTTTTAGTGAATAGGACTAAAATAGCGATCAAAATCGATCGTTATCAGATACAGTGAATCCTGGCCCATAACAAGTATCTACTGAACGAATACACAACACAACCTCCACTTTACTTAAGTATTTTTTCTTTTTCTGAACGTCTTGAGGGTTCCACATTTCCATAATGTAATTAGTTTTTCAAAAGATATTTTCTTGTCTGTATTTCAACCGGAGTTAAGTGAGCCGCATCGCCTTTTCGTTGTATGGGAATAGTTCAGTCGTGATTTAATTCGTGGATTTCTGGTATTTGGCTACCTGCTAGGCTGATGCTGAATCACATTATTTGCGGTTTGAATATGTTATACCATTATTGGACACAACCGTTTCCGGTAGTCCATGATCGGTAAACAATCGATGCAATTTTTTATTCAATTTCCATTTTAATTCCAACACTCTAAACAGAATACACAATCATAAAATAAACACTTTAACAATTATCCAAAATATCGAAACACAATTGCAAACACAATTGTCGCCGAATCGCTCCAAGCCAGAGATAGCCAACTAATTGTCCACTTTCGTCCAAAAACAATAAGAGCGCAATAAGTCCTCCAAATCCTTGCACCAACCTCTCTCCACTTGTTTGCACGATAAGTCTAGCTGGAGGCAGCGCAACGGCCACCTATAATCCTCCATTCTGAGTATATGCAAAATAAAATGGAAGACGCCTACTCAACTGCACACTGTTGGGGCGACCCAGTTCCATTCTCCAAATATACTCCGGTGTATTTCGATCAAGTCCTGCCGTCATTTTAAAGAATTTACCTTGCACTCTTTCAACCATCTCATAAGAGCAGAGACCCCACACTTTGACTCTATAACTAGCAACTGATAATACTAACGAATCAAATAACAATTCCATAAAAGTAGGTGCCAACTCTGGCTTCCATATCCATTTGCCTTTCACAACTGGGTTCTCAAGCATACAACTGTCATTGTCCGCAAATAATTTCACTGAAATGGGTAGATGATCAGAATCTGAACGAGTTTCCACCGTCAAATTAACGATAGCATTCAAATCATTAGTCAAAATATAATCAACTACTGAGTGGCCTCGCATTCCAATTAAAGTAATTTTCCCTTTTCTATCTTCTTAAACCAGTCCTTAGCAATATCCAGTTGTAAATCGTAGCACCATTCAATTAAAGCTTCTCCCTCCTTATTAATGTCTAAATCTTCTGAACAACGTATCTCTGAATGAGCACCCAACCAAACTGTTTGTGCATCAACTCGGGCATTGAAATCACAACAACAAATATTTTTCTGCCCTCTGATACCGCCGCCCGCACATCCGGAGTCAAACCCACTTTCATTTGCTTAATGCTAATCGAGTTATAGACTGTAAAAATTGAACAATTATTGCTGCCCACTTTTATCTCAATCATCATGCCCATTTGCCACTATGTCACCGTCTTCAACTTAATCACTGCAATTCGTCTCATCCCCACAATATGACCCTCCATAGCTCTGCTCTTCTTATAAAGTCTAGTTGCCGGCATAAAATACCAATCAAACAATCCGTTCAATGTAGATTTCA
Source organism: Strigamia maritima (assembly GCA_000239455.1). Taxonomy (NCBI): domain Eukaryota; kingdom Metazoa; phylum Arthropoda; class Chilopoda; order Geophilomorpha; family Linotaeniidae; genus Strigamia; species Strigamia maritima. Next base: position 447,038 of record JH432102.1, read on the forward strand.
ACTTCACAATGTCCTTCGATTCAGTCCACGTCTCCATTAAAACAATAATGTCAAATCGATACACAAAAGTCCAAAAGTCCGCATGCTTATTAAACACGCCTGCGACATTCTAGTTGATAACCGATCAACCAGTTGGGCAATGACTCCTCCTCACTGTTCGTCCTCCTCGTGGGTTGAAAGGTGGAGTGAGATCTCCATCGCATCTTTGTGTCTCGCCCGTTCCTTTCTTGAACGCAATTCGTTTTTTGGCGCAACTCATAGCAAAACTCCACCTCCTCCTCAATCGGGTTCCATACAAAAACTTCCGAGTCAATAAACAATTTATCATTCCTCACATACGCCTTTTTCCCAGATTCACAACATCTTCTGGCTTCCAGCAGGAGGTGATGCTTGTTTAGACGTTCCATCGGCGTATTATCCTCATCAATAAAGATCTTAGAACCCTTCAAACAGCTTTTCTCCATCAAATTTACAAAAATTGGTCCTGGTTTATTCCCTCTCTTCCCCATTCTAAAAGCCTTAGGTAGATCCAGCGTGGATAATTTAAAGTGATGATCAATCAGGCCAAGGACAACCTCCTTAGTATCTTCCTGAGCCTCCAACCTCGCTTTTGGTACTCCTCTGAAAATTAAGTTGGATTTCCTTAATTGCCGATCCAGTCGTCCCCTGCATTTCCTTCTGGATCCTCTCTACTGCCTCCTTTGTGCGGTTTTCCAGTTGCTCTCTTTTCCTTCTCGTTTTGTATCGTTACACCAATTTGCTCCATTCTGTCCGCTGATAACTTGGTTTCCACTCTTAATTTGATTCAACTGCTCGCTGAACTCCTTATTCTCCACTCGAATTTGTTTAAACTCTGCAAGAATATGGGCCAATGCCTCCCCGTGCTCAGTAGCTTCTTTCTCCCTCGTTGAGTCATTATCTTCAGCACTATCCCTTTTTTGCCGCGGGGATGGCGTGTTCTCTCTCAATCTCTTGCTATCGTTGACACCATCCGTTGCTCGAAACTGCGTCATCAGGGCCGGCAGTGAGCTCGTCCGCTCCGTGTTCTGTCTTAAACCATCCTTTCCCGTCTTTCCTCATATTCCACTAGGCTGGTGCATATTCTCCAATTACATCCAGGGAAAAAGAAAATAACCAGGAAATTAATAAATAATTCCGCCGTCAAATCAAACTGAACAACTCACGGCACCTGTCCTGCAAAAATAAGCAGGACAGTAACAGCTCCCAACGATGAACGCTGTTCACCAACGAAGAAACAGCTCTCAGTTTTCAAACTTCACCTCAGATCAGCCACTGGAACTCCCGGAACGCAAAAACTCAATAATTATGTAGTAACAGCTCGTATTAATATCCAAACAATCTCAAATTCACCGGAACAATTCAAACGCACAACCGCTCGCCATCTTGGAAAGCAGCGTCACCCTCGCAATTTTTTATTGTGATTATAGTAAATTCTTTCACTCGCTTCAACTACATTGAAAGAAAATTCACTGCGAGCTACGACGTATAAAAGTTTTGCCTGTTGTAAGTGCGACCACGGATTCCGTGTCCACTCCAAATTAATTCCGATACTCTAGAAAATTGTTTGCTTGTGTCACTTTTCGTCGATTCCTGGCCACCCTGCATAACTATAATACGCATCAAGAACTTGATCCGCACAATTCCAGGATGAGATTAGACTTTGTTGCAGCTACTTCTGGAATGATTACGCAATTTTCCCACAAAATGTAAGAAAATTGCTATTTTTTGTGTTTTATAGTGTGTATCTTTATCACTAGGTGATGTTAGCGTGCAGTGCTGCAAATCACTGCTGCCGTGCAAATTCGAGGTAAAATCATAAATTAGTCAATAGTCATATACAGCATAATTTGAATTCTGAATTCTGAATTCTGTTCTTTTTTGAAGATATCGTACTATTTTGTTTTATCTACGGTACTTTATTAATTTTTTAAATGGAATTTTAAAGCGTTTTTACATGTTTAATAATTTAGGTAGAATCTACAAACAATTTATAAACTAATAATTGGTAAATTTTATCAAAAAAAATCATGATGATAATTAATTTTTTGTTGAATTAAATTTTTCATTGTAATTTTTAATGACGGAAAATGAAAATTTTAGTAAACATGACTTTTGACATTTTAATAGTGATTTTCCTCGAGAGTGTATGTACTGTACATGAGTGTATTGGTTTGGGTTTCCAAAGCCAAAAAATAATTGTGTACAACTCCTACAAAATTTATTATAACGAGGTCTTGTTTGATTTGATACAATTTTTGTAATAATGAAATTCGTTAAAACCTGGTTGTTTGTGGCTAACTAACCATAATTTAAAACTTTGTTGTATTCTTGTATTTCTTGACATGTGTTTTTTATTTGTACCATGTGGCGTATGATGTCGCCTCTGAATACAATATCGATCTTGTGTGTAGTTATTCTGTTATTCATCAAGTATTTGTGTGACAAAGATGAATTCAAAATTGTCACTTGATATTAGCATTTGTATCACAAAAACACGAGCAATAAGAATTACAAATTTATCATAACTTTTACAAAATATAACAAATATTTTCCATGCAAAAGATTTGTAAAATAAAATAATCAAATTTGTTATATTGATTTTAACCCTTAGATGGGCAACCTATGACACAATTGTGTTCAGCTCTTTTCTTGAATAGGAAAATTTTTTTTTGGCTTATCTTATGAAGCTGAAATTTTCTGACTTTGTTCAAATACTAATAAACTTTATATAAAAAAAAATTTGAAGTATTTGCTTTGATATTTATTAAAATAATTGATCGGCAAATTTTAGTCCCTTAAAACTCCAGCAGAAAAAAAAAGCCGGCTTCACTGCATATTGGCTAAAGCGCTTCTGTTTAGGGTTACTAGCAGACGATCACATTGAAAAAAGATTGTGAAGCAGGAAAGCCAAGTAAAGATGAAACTCTGTGCGCATGTGCAGTGGCCGTTTTTGGAAAAAACTAGCGCCAACAGCGGCAGTTTTTCAACCAAATGCAACAGCGCTTTAACTACTTGACCCGAAATATGAACATGATTGTGTTTATGGGTTATCCACTAATGTTGTTTTTAAAGCTTGCATATCCGAGGGTTAAAGCTCATACTGTATTTTCTCAATTTTTATACATTTTGTGACTGAGCATATGGGGGAATGCGTTGAAAGAAAAATACCTACTGGTACTACTAGTAGTAAGTATAATAAAAGTAGGTATTGATAAAAGGAGTCTTCACATGCTAGTATCTTTTCCCTGATTGCATCCTGTCCTGGGCTCTATTATATTGGACTGTTTGGGTGGCCGTTTAGTTTTAGTCACCGCAAGTAAACTTTGTACTTAGGGTTTCATCAAGATTTGTATTTATTATGTCAGGTGTTGGCGTTTTATTACCTCAGTAGTTACTTGTGCAAATAAACCCAACACAATTTGCTGTCTCTCTCTCTCTCTCTCTTTTAGACTTTTCAATAATTAAGTTTACAAATTGCTGAAAAGAGTACAAAAATGTATTACGATACGGTACTGTACTGAAAATTTTAATAAAGTACGTTATTCGTACGTTATTCGTAAACATACGAATAACGTACTTTATTAAAATTTTCAGTACAGTACCGTATCAAAGCACAAAGCACGTCGTCAACACTAGGATTATGAAGTAACAATACTTTGAAATGGAATATCAAAAGTCTGAAATTAAAGTATTATTACTCTTTTAAATGTGAGAGTTGGCCATGGGACAAAATGGAGTAAAATGGAAACTTTTTTTCTATGAGTGTAGGGGGTGACAAACGTCTTGGGTTCACTTTTTCATCGACCATGGATGCAATACGGAACGGTATCGTAGTGAAAGATTGTGTTGTTGCATGGTTATACAGTATGCGCGATTTGAAAAGAGTAGCAGAGTGTAGGAGCAGGAGAGTAGAAATGAATAATTCGAGGAATAAGTAGTGGTTTATCCCCCGAGTGACCTGTTATCACACTGCAACGGATTTGTCCCTCATGGAATATTGAGCAATCTGACCCAATCTCCATTGTCTCATTGGGATCGGATTCACGATAGAGGCATGTAATCTTGAACGAAGCCATAGCCATTTGTTCCACGTGTTCCACTTGTTCCACTTGTTTTATCGGTCTACGATTTAACATGCCCTTATCTCTTCCCTCGCGACAGCTTCTGGGATTAGCCACTCATTTGTTGTTGGATTTTACTGTTCTAGAAGAAGCTTCTTCTTACTAATAAGTTACTTTAACTTTGCCTTAATCCTCTCAACATCAAGTCTCATTGGCTCATTGCTGCATGATCCATTGTCCTTACAAAATGTTTAATTCCAATTTAACTTAACAATACTGTACTGCACGGTACCAAATAAATAAATAAATAATTAAATAAAGAAATAAATAAAGTTTTTTAAAAAAAGACTCGAGTAAACATTTATTTCCTGGGTGATTTGAGGAGATTCGATTCGATTCGATTCGATTCACATTGATATCACGTTTGTGTTGCAATATTGCAATGCAACGTGAGATTAGAAAAAATGAAATTAAGGTTGCAACTCGCCCAATTTGGCATGACTTGTGGACAAAATACTAATGATAATCAATTGAAATATTTGTGCACGCCGTGCGGCGCTAAAAACTAAAAACTAGTAATAGAAAGATGTCGAGCAGTCGGGATGACATCTAGCGGCGATTAAACTAGTGTGTAGAGTAGTGTAGTTGTGCTTGATCATTAAATTTGTCAGTGACAGGCGAGCGGATTTGTTGGTTGCAGGTGGTTTATGTTGCGAGTTTGTGTGTTGTATTGGGACTTAGCTGCTCGTAAATCGATGTTGCCTTTTAGCTTGTGTCGCCATTATTTCCCACTAGGCGGCCGCGTCGAATCAATTCCGAGACATTAAATTATCTCGTGGGGATTTTGGCAGATGAAGGGGAGGTGTAAGGTGCGGACCGACTCATTAGGGCTTCCCTGTTCGTTAGGCATAATTAGGCTTATTATCAAGGGCACAGTCACAACTTTTCTCGTGAACGCATGCGCATTAAAGTGCATTTCAGTCAATACTGCGCAAAGCAAAACCAATTAAGATTTATTCCATTCTCATTTTTTCATTTTTTCATTTTTTCATTTTTTCATTTTTTCATTTTTAATTTTTTTAATTTTTTAATTTTTTTAATTTTTTAATTTTTTTCATTTTTTCATTTTTTCATTTTCTTTTTTCTAGCCCACTCGTCAATAAGATTGGTATGGTATTGTTTAATATCTAGCTCGCGGTTGTATGGAACACTGGAAATTGCTTGCAATGCTTGGGATGAATCGTGATTCTAGACTATAGTCGTTTTGAGAATACGCTCCGAGCGTATAAACTGTACATTCTGTTATGTAATGAATGTCAAATTCACATTTTTGTCTAGACACATTGCTTCAAGCATATTGAACGAGCTGAATTGAACGTGTTGTTAATCGTTTGTTGTTTTAACATTTCAACGTAATAATATGGTTATAGTTGATTACCGGTAGTTTACTTTGCTTTTTCAAATTCTTTTCTTTTTCAAATTTCAGCACATTCAGAGGCAGTAGTCGTTCTCGTTGTGTAGATATAGATTACTCAATCAAGTGAAAGTAATAATACAAGTAGTGTTATTACTTGTATAATATGAACTTTGCAATGTGATCTTCATCTTTACCAATTTCCACACATACTTGTATTGTATACCGAAAAAGTAAAGATGAGCTAATATTAAAGACTAAAAATTACTAAAAATATTCGGAATTAACCTTTTCATTTTGAGTCATCAATGACTTTAATTTAAATATGGATATAGTACCATCATAGTATACGAACAATTGAATTTCCACAAATCAGAAAAATCGAAAAAAGGTTCATGTACTTTCCCTTTAAACCAAACTTTTCCTAGATTTGCATCCTGCCAAGAAACGAAAGCATCTTGCCTACCACGTTGTATATACTTTGTCCACGTGTGTGTCTGAGCTCTGGACATTTCAAGCCAGTGTAACCGGTTTACAATCGGAAACTTAGTACGGTATTAATAAAGTAGTTAGATCTAATTTAAATAGTTTATAGGATAAACTCGTAAAAGATTGTCGAAAATCAGATGCTATGCGCAATAGTGGCACTAGTGCAAAACATTTCAATTTTTCACAGATTCAGTATTAGCAGAAAGTATTATGTCCCAAACATGCAATTTACGTGCTGATTTCGTTTTTTTTAGTTTTTTTTAAAAAAAAAAATTAAAAATGCATGTTGATATACGTATAAAATGTTGATTCTCGTTTTTAAATAGCTTTTTAAGCCAAGAAAGCCCATTAAAAGCCATTGCTTGAAAGTTGAAATCCTTTAATTTACACAAACAAAAACAGAAAGCTTTTTGCTTGACTCGCTCTCCCGGAAATTTGAGAAATAGAATAGAAAAGCAATGCATGTGTACCGTATGTGGGTTTTTTGTAATTGTTGACCAAATTTAAGTGTACCGCTACCGGTAGGCATAGTTATCTACGTATTTGTGCTTTAAAAATGAATCAAAATTTTCCACCAAAGAGAAAGTACTAATTTTTACTAGAGCAAATCCTGACAAGAAATAATGTTCAAAAACGTCAGCATCAATTTAGAATAGAATTTATTGCGAACTGTCAATTAAAACAAATCTAATGTATTCCTATGGGCGAGCAGTAAAACTCAGGGGCAGCGTAACAAATCGTATGCTAATGCTTATTACTTACCGTACCTACATCGATTATTCATTTTACTTAAAAAATATAGAAATAAAAATACCTACGATGAAGCACAATGCTTCATAACATGAATAAAAAAATATAATAAAAAAATAAAAAATAATAAACAAATTAAAAAATTTCTTCCCATTATATATTTTAATGGGAAACTTTACAATTTGATTGGCATTTCTCATTACGTTTTGTAGAAGTAAGAAATATTGTTTTTAAGTGCGTAGAAAGTGTTTGAAAGGCGAATAGAGGGAAGAAATTGACTAAAAAAAGGTAGTTACTATTTTATTGATTTTTTTCAATGGTGCACTTAAGAATGGTCACAAACAAGATTGACAAATGTCATCATATTCGTATTCGACGGCTCACTCTCATTCGTACAGGATTAATGACTGTAGTGATTACACCCGCCTTCCCAGTTCTCAGTATAATGTATAATGTATAATGTATAATGTATAAAAAAATGACCCCATTAAATAAGATCCAGAAAACATCAATTCCGAAGGAAATTGCCTCTATATTGATAAAATTCTAATGCCAATCTTTTATTTTTTAACAATTTGACATGATATTTGAAGTGATACACGATAACAAACATCTAATCGCGCACAATTTTTTGTTATCTAAAACTAGTTTACCTGAATTTGATTATCTTAGTTCCCTCTTATTTTTTCTTTTCTTTTAATGAGTGATTTAAATGAGTCATTTAAAGAATAGTTGAAAGTGTCGTCGACTGTCTTTCGTGAATCGATAAGCTCTGCACTCTGCACATAGGCGATGATGTGACTCGAGCTTCGTTCCAGCGTTTTATCGAAGAAATGGGATATGTAAAAATTAATTAATTGATTGATTAATTGATTAATTGATTAATTGGTTAATATGATATGTCTTTTTGATTTTCTCTAGTTTTATTAGTTTTATTATTATTATAATGTTTTGTAAACACAATATAACGGCTGTAGTTACTAACATTAACTGTGTACTATGGACATTTTTCCTTTTAACAGTATATTAAGTTGATGTTCAGGATTCCAGTTAGCAGTCTCCCTTTGTTGTTCATATGTGTTCCAAACAGATGGGTCTGCTGATGAGATCTTCGGTGGTCGAAAGGTAGTGAATAATTGGGATTATGACTTGCCAGTATAACAATAACAGTATATAACAGTATATTTTATATATAATAATGGCGAGTATTGAAATAGATGTTAGATTGCACACTTAAGCCTAGTACACACAGGCCCACGGAAGCATACACGGAATGGCACAGAAAATCAAAGTCTGATAATTTCTCTTTTTGTGGTATACACAAAAATTTTTCCTTGTGAAGAAATAGCTGGAAAAATTATGCTTTCCGCGCACAACGTGCACGGAAAACCACCTATTGTTTCCGTGCATGAAATCTTGTTAACTACCAATAATTCATGTGGTTTAACCGGTCACCTAAACCACATAGTCGTTTGTTGGTAAAAATGACTCCAAAAAGAGGAAAACACCAACAGCACATGGATTTTCGAATAGTTCATCATTCAGCATTTGCAAAGCAACATTTTCAATAGTAGCCATTTGCAAAGCAACATTTTCAATAGTAGCCATTTGCAAAGCAACATTTTCAATAGTAGCCATTTGCAAAGCAACATTTTCAATAGTAGCCATTTGCAAAGCAACATTTTCAATAGTAGCCATTTGCAAAGCAACATTTTCAATAGTAGCCATTTGCAAAGCAACATTTTCAATAGTAGCCATTTGCAAAGAAATATTTCAGACAGTTGCCATTTGTAATATGACATCATTCAACAAACCATGTACCACATTATTCCCAGTAGAAATTTTGCTTGTGGAATCATCCATTATTTAAAATTCTGTTGATGATTGTCACACAAAAAATTGAGACTATTTTTGAGTCTGAATTGGTGCGTGTACTAGGGTTTAACGTCAAAACTTGTTTTATGGTTAGTTACACGACTCACGTCAGATACAACTTTAATACTTGTATTTTTTATTAGGTTTTATACATTTTGTAATGGCTTACCTAATTACCAGTGTAAATGACTATAGATAACGCGAAACTTATTATGCAAAGCACTGCTCTCTATGACAAAAACAAGGATATTAAAGTGCTTTAAGAATAAGAAAATCACTTCAAAGTAAATATAAATTTCGGAATCACTATTTAATTATTTATTTAATTATTTATTTAATTATTTATTTAGATCTGGCTTCAACAATAGATGGCAGCAACATTATAACGTTGTATCTCCGCATTTGCCCGCAATTATGTGGCAAAATGTAGAATCCGCGACGTTGAAACTGACACCAGCAGTCAGTGCCTCTAATCGTCGGTTGAAAGTGTCCGCAACTCAACTCTGTCTCCGCGACCTCCGTCCCCTGCGTTTTTTAAATTTTTTAAAAAATATAAATATTTTTAAAATTTTGAAACTACACATTTTATCCGAATAAAGCCGAATTTACATTCCATTGGTAAATCTAAAATTGGGAATTGAAAATAGAAAATTTATCAGTAAAAAATTGTGCGTAAACACAACTCTGCCTCATGCCTCCCTCCCCCTCTCCCCCTCTCCTCCACTCCCTCCCCCTACTCTTCCTTTCATCTAAAACTAAGATATCGGTATCATAAATTATTTCACTTGCGTATTCTACTTATGGTAAATAAATTAGCATAGTTGAAACCAGAGATTGCAAGTCCCCAAATTAATATTTATCAAGTACTTCAATGTTTTCGTCTATTTGATTTTGTTTGGAATAATAATCCAACGAATAATTCCACTTTTCTAAATATTGTATCATCACTCATAGAAAAAAATTGCCATTTTATGCATTGTCCTGTGGCCAACTCCATAATCAGAATAATGGTACTCCAAAATGAGAGTTTGGTGTGTAAAAAACTATATTTTTGAAGTAACAGTACTTTGAAATGGAATATTAAAACTCTGAAATTGAAGTATTATTACTCTTTTAAATGTGAGAGTTGGCCATGAACAAAATGGAGTAAAATGGAAACATTTTTTCTATGAGTGATTGATTAAAATAAATTAATATAAATAAATTTATAAATTAATAAATAGACTATGAGTAAAGTAGCCAACAGTTATAAAAATACAAGTTTTCAAGTGTTCAAAAATCGTGTTTTGTTTATTTGTAATTATAAGAACAAAAATTGTAGATTTGTAGGTATGATACGTGTATTTGTATATAGGAACGAAAAAGGAAGAGCCTCAACTCCTCTTTGGTAAGACGTCGATTGTCGGCAGCCCTCAGCCTATAAACATAAACCCTTACAATAGTCTTTAAATTGAGTTTTTTATTGGTCGAGTACGAGTAGGGGGTAATGATGGGGGTCGCGGTCGTGATGGTCTTTGTCTTTGTGCTATTATAATGTCTCTCGACATAGTTCTACTTGTAGTTTCCTCATATACAGTACGTTCATTTCCAACTAATTTGGAAAATACTACAAACGTAACACTAATTGCATTCAAACTATAGAAAACAGAAAAAAAAAATACATTTTCAAGATACGTTCATGGGATACGACATGAACATGAGGCAGGTTTAGAGTGAGAAGCCGGTAACCCTAAATTACGAGTACGGTACCTACTAACTGAGTTCTCAAACTCAAACACGATATGAATTCACATGTATTTAAAAGCCAGATACAGCTGCATGGAGTATATGTGAGTGAATACAGTACCTACAGTACATGTATCAGTATTTATATACAGTATGTCCCAGAACCAATGTCCAATTTTTTTTTTTTTTTTATTTAACTAAACATTACAAAAAAAATCAAAAATTCAAAAATTTCAAAACACTCATGTAACTCATAAAATGGAACCAAAAAAATTATTTTTATTTTTATTTTCTAATAACTTGAAAAAATAAAAAAACTATTGAAAAAACAAAGATAAATAGCAGTGTATTGTGATTGTTTAAAATTTGAAGATAAATCACTGATGGCTGGATTCATTTTTTGTTGGGATTATTTCAAAATGTTATGCAAGTTACATTTCAATGTAATTTACATAAAAACAAATTTATTGTAAAACATGGCACCACATACATTTACAAACGAAACTTATGTTGCATTGGTTTTGTTGTACTTTTGTAATGGTGAAAATCAAAGTAAAGCAAGTCAGTTGTATGCTGAATTGCATCCAGATCAACCAGCTCCTTCTCACAAAGTTCTCCTACCTATACTCTATTTATCATTTCGTGCGCGAAACTCCCATTGGTTAAAGACCTATATTTTACTGGAAGTGTATATTGTGGTATCTTATTTTAATCCTCTAGTCGAGCCGAATCGAAAAATCATTGTTTCGTATCCAAAAAATGTGCGCAAAAATACAAAAACCCAAATGTAAATAAATTTTTAAAAATATTTTACAAGCATTTTCATTTGTTAACAATGGCACGTTCATTTTTGGACTACAAAGCAATGATTTTTCGACTCAGCTCAACTAGAGGATTAAAATAAGATACCACAATATATACTTTCAGTACAATATAGGTCATTAACCAATGGGAGTTTCGCGCACGAAATGATAAATAGAGTATAGGAAGGTTGATTTCTTGCAACAGATTCTGTGCAGGAAATGAAACATGGTTGACTAAAATCTGAAACAGCAGTAAATAACACAATTGACATTCTGGCCAGTGTAGAAATTGAACCCAAATTGTCTGTGCATCAACGTACACAAGCCAGTGGAATATCAAAGAATTCTGTCTGTAGGATACTGAAAACTAATAAGATACATCCATACAAATTTGTACAAGAATTGCTTGATAGAGGACCTGTAAATCGATTACAATTCTGCAGATGGGTGGCATAGCAAATTGAGCAAGATCCTCAATTTTACAAAAAAACTAATCGACTTTTGTTAGGCATGGTCAAGTTAGTCGGCATTGGACCTACCATTGGTCAAAAACAAATCCTCACAACTTTGCACATGCTCATTCCCAAGACATTGAAAAACTGAATGTGTGGTGTGCAATATGGGATGATGTTGTCATCAGGCCTTTTTTATCAATGACAATTTAACAAGAAAACGATATAGGGGCCTACTGAATAATCGGGTTTGGCCAGTCTTAGAACCTCTGCTGGATGCAAATGCCCACCTGAACCTTATTTTATGCAAGATGGTGCACCACCTCATTTTTCAAGAATTGCATTGAATGGTTGGATAAAAAATTTCCAGGTATAGATGGAGAGGTAGGGGAGGACCAGTTAACTGGCCAGCACGCTCACCAGTCCTCACCCTAATGGATTTCTTTTTATGGGAGTACTTGAAAAACTTAGTGTATTCTGCTAGCACAATTCAAGAAGCATAATTACAAATACTCAAACATTCCTCGAGATACGTTGGTATTAATTCGACAAGCATGGTCTCTGAAAGTTAACCAGTGCATTGAGAACAATGGAGGGCATTTTCAGCAGTTGTAATTCAAACTAACAAGAGATTTTGTTTAGGATGATGTAATGAACTTCATTACGGATTTTTTCATAAAATGCTTTTAATTTAGTTGTTAGAAAATAAAAATGAAAATAAATGTTTTTTTGCTTCAATTTTATGAGTTACATGAATGTTTTGAGATTTTTGAATTTTTGATTTTTTTTGTTGTAAATTTTAAAAAATTAGTTTTTTTGATGTGATTTGTGCCTACACAAACAGCAAGTATTAAAAAAAAATTGAACGTTGGTTCTGGGATATTATTTAAATTGGTGCCGTGGTGTGCCGTGGCATGGCACGCTGCTACAGTGCCAACTGCCAGTAAAAGAAAAGGGCCAGAAGGCAGAAGTACGAATCCAAATGCGAATCCATTCGTCTTCTCTTCACTAGACATGCCAGTCCATCTAGATCGGAATCGGATACATATGAAACTTGCATCCAGAGATAGAAAAAGAGATAGAGATGCTTGCCCCAGTTGAGTTTGTTTTATCATAGACATATATAATAACATACATTTATGACTGGTTTTATATTAGGTACCATACCTTTTCAGTTTTTTTATTTATAAATTTAAAAGGTGTACACGGTTACTGCTATGAATGATCGATATTTGGTTTATGATATATCGTAAAAATGAAAAAATCGTAAAAAAATCGCGATTTGTTCAAATACTGAATGCAAAAAATCGCTGTATATCGAATTTCGGATATTTTTTCAAAAATTGCATCCTATCGTGCATGATATCCCACAAACCTATTTGTAGTTAAAAAACCACCATGACTGCACTTACTTTAGATTTAGATGCTGTAGCAGTCATACGTATGACAATATGACCTAGGATCCAATATTGGGATTATGACCATACGAGCATACGAGTGTACGACGGGACTACTTATCCCTTTCGTCTCACAAAAAATTCAAGTTTACCTCGGGCGCGGAGGATGAGGACGAGGAGTAAGTATACTGTGTGACAATTTATGGCGATATCAACTTTCTAGCCGTTTTGTTGAACAACTGTTGAACCACGTTGAACTGCTGCATAACAATCCCATAATGCTTCGCTCACCTCATCTTAACAGCTATGTCGGCGCTCAAGTTGGAAAGTCTACGAGCGTAATCGTAATTTGGTTCATCATCGCCATCAGCGTAGAAACAAGTCAACAATTATGAATTCAGTTTTAAAACAGATAAATAATTCCAGTTCCAGTTGCAGGTATGTGTACAAGATACTACGTAGGTACCGGTAGGCCTACTTTACAAAACCCTGGCAGGTCGGGACAAAACACAGGGCTCTCCTACGCCATGGCCTGTTCCATGGCCTACACCAAATTTTTTTTTTAAGCGCAATGAATTAATGAAATGTTTGTTGTTTTTTTTTAATCAAAAATTAAAAATTATAAGAAAAAAAATTATTTTTTCTTCAAATGGGAATAAAACAAAACAACCACCCACACTCACACTGCCGGGAATGTACAATAGATAAAAAATGTCTGGACGTGCTGAACCACATTTTCCTGATGAGGTAAGAAAAATTTAATTATTATAATATTTGAACAAAATAAAAAGATATAAGTTAATGTGATGCATTAAACACATTTTTTTAAAAATACCACAGTGTTCCGTCATGATATTTTATAAATCTTTTATAAGATCATAGTTTTAGTTTTAGTTTTAGTATATCTTATAAAAGTTGCTAGTTTTAGTCTAGCAGTCTAGACTAGCAGTTACAGCCGTCTAGACTAGCAGTTACAGCCTGGCTTTGCTTTGCGGGAATTTTTTTAAATCCTGTGGAATCTTGTTAAATCCCGTGGGATTCCATTAAAACCCGTGGGATTCCATTAAATCCCGTGGGATTCCATTAAATCCCATGGGATTCCATTAAATTCCCGTGGGATTCCATTAAATCCCGTGGGATTCCATTAAATCCCGTGGGATTCCATTAAATCCCGTGGGATTCCATTAAATCCCGTGGGATTCCATTAAATCCCGTGGGATTCCATTAAATCCCGTGGGATTCCATTAAATCCCGTGGGAATAAAACAAAACAACCACGAGATTTAACAAGATTCCACAGGATTTAAAGAAATTCCCCAGTGAAGCGGGCGTAATAGAAGTTACGTCCGCTTCACTGGGGATTTCAATCACTAAGTAAAACTAAAACTAATAATCTTATAAAAGATTTATAAAATATTATGACAGAACACTGTGGTATTTTAAAAAATATATTTAATGCATCAAATTAACTTGTCTTTTTATTTTGTTCAAATATTATAATAATTATCATTATAATAAACATGATAATAATTTTTTACCTCATCAGGAAAATGTGGTTCAGCACAGTCCAGCCATTTTTTATCTATTGTAAATTCCTGGTGTGAGTGTTTTGTTTTATTCCCATTTGTAGGAAAAAGAATTTTTTTTCTTATAATAATTAATTTTTGATTTAAAAAAAAAAACAAAAAAAAACCCATTTTATTAATTCATTCCACTTTTAAAAAAAACGGAGTGGCTAAATTGGCCCAATCTTGGACCGAAATAGCGTTGCGGTTATTTCGGCCCGATATTGGGCCGATTTAGCACTGTGGCTATTTCGGCCCAAGATTTTTTTATTTACCGTATTTATTATTTATACGTTTTTATACAGATTCTTTCTATCAAATAAATGAAATAAATAAATAAATTATTTGTGTACGTTTTTTATACGCATTCTTAAAAATACATTTTTATTCGGATTGTATACGTTTCTGTACATTTTTATTAGTTTTGTATTGTTATATGATTTGAAGGCAATTTTTTTTTCAAACTGTGAGGATAGTTTAAGAAATCATATGTTGTACTGTGACACAACATTTTCTCCACTATTTTGTATTAGAAATAGTCAAACTATTGAAAATTATAACAAACAACTTATACAGAAAATTTCATTAGTTAATAAGTATTTTAAAGTGACTTATTTTGCACTCATTTTGATTTGTATGATAGCAAATCACAGAGCAAACGACAAACAATGACAATAAAATCTCATTGTAATGCCAAGGCAATTCAAAAATCATTCTTGCAAAAATAGTACATTTAAAGTGGTTTATGTCACTCAACAACAAAACAGTGAATGTGGTCTTCATGCTATACAAATGCAGTATCAGCAAGCAATTTAGTAAATCGGGCAAAAATTGAATATGATCATAGTAAATTAAGAAATTATTTAGTGGACTGCCTAGAGCAAAATTTATTACGAATGTTTCCTACTCTCTTGGAAAATCACAATTTGCTGTGTTAGAGGAAAAAGTAAAAAAATAATTTTTTGCAATTGTAGAAAACCATCCAGAGATGGTTCAATGTTTTCCATACTAAATGTGTCAAAATATCAAAATGTGATTTAACACAAAATTGGATATGCAGAAAATCAGGTCAAGTTGAGATTTTAACAGTAGATTAATAGTAATAAAATAAAAAAAAATTATTAAAATAAATAAATAAATAAAAATTATTAAAATAAATAAATATATAAAAATTATTAAAATAAATAAATAAATGGAAATTATTAAAATAAATAAACAAATTAAAAATTATTAAAATTTTGGAAAAATGGGAAAAATATTTATTTATTTGATTTATTTGATAGAAAGAATCCGTATAAAAAACGTATAAATAATAAATAAATAAAAAAACAATTGGGCTGAAATAGCCATAGCCAAAAACATGGGGCAGGCCATGGGGCAGGCCATGGCGTAGGGGGCCCTGTCCGGACCCACTACTGGCATGTTTGTTAAGAAAACCAAAAAAAGTAATTCGGGAGGTCTGTTTATGGATGTCATAGGATATCTCTTTTTCGCTTATTTTTACCTATTAAGTGCCAGTTAAAAACTATTTGTTGGGATTTCAATTTTTTTTATATTTTTTTATTTTTTGCTATTTCTTTTATTTATATTATGAATTGGATGAAGACTAAAAGAATTTTGAATTTCGAATTGAAACTGATCTGAGCTAGTCTTTCCTTTAATATAAGCCAATTCAATGATTCATTCAATCTATTGTGATGGTTTTTGTTGAAAGAAATCCTTTTTGATGCATGTGGCGGAAGACAAGACAAATGTTTAGATTTTTGGCCATGAGAAAAATGACAAATGAAGGCGTTCCTGCTTTATCTCCTGGAATCTCTTTGCTTATCGAATCAATGCACAATGCTCTCTCTAATGATAACGCCGATTTTTAATCTCGACAATTTATTTTTTTTTTTTTTTTTTTTATTTTTTTAAATATCTATCTATCTGTTTTTATACTGTAATTCTTGGTAAGCCTCCATATGAAATGCTTTCTTTCTCTTCTTAGCTCCGTGTGTGAAATGCAAATGAGCACTAATTTCTCTTCTTACGACTTGGGCTCCGCTATAATTATATGGCTCAACATGGAGAAAGAGGAAAAATATAAAAGGGTGAGAAGCACTTGATTGAGGCTATCGATTTCATCTGCATAGTAATCACGTGTTCATAATGTGAAATGCATTTCCACTTTATGAATTGCAACAATATCGCACCATGGTGTGGTATAAGCATAATAAAGTTTAAATAAACTTTGTTTTGTTATATAAAACCTGTCTAAGGTGACCATCGATGGGAGGTAAAATAGTAAAATAGGAACCTACAACGGTACCAGACAGGCAAGTTCTGCTGTAACTTGTTCGAACTGCGTACAATATAGTATAATAACTGAAATTTATGTATAAGTACTACAAAAATACAAAATGCAAAATGCTGCAGCTAAATTCTCGCATACCGTACTGTAGTTCCGAACTTCTGATACGACTTCCGAGTGATTTTTTAGGGTCATTCAAAATTGCAAAGCGACGCAATTCGTGCCTAGTGTGTCTCCAGCATTAAACTGTTCTATATCGGTATGTACTGTAATTAACGAAAAAATCGTACAATATTTCAATTGTTACCGTTACCGTATTACTCAATTTTTGCACACTTACTTGTTAGTATGCAAACTTTGAGCTCAACCAATAATCTCATATTTCAAATTTGATGATAGCTGGGATAACGACTAACGTTTGAAATAAAGTGGTTTTCTTGGGAAAAAAAAAAGAAAAAAGAGAAAAAAAGAAAAAAAGAAAAAAAGAAAAAAAGAAAAAAAAGAAGCTTTATGTTGAAGGTTCAGATTGATTCTAGTATTATTGGCATGACATTCAAGATGGATTGGGCTTATTTTTCAAAACATCAGCTCTGTGGATGATCAGTCATGATTTCTCAGATAGCTTTGTAGTAAGAAGTAAGAAGTAAGATATACAAATACGCCCATTATTTTAATAAACACAAAACACCGCCATTTGTTGCTGCTTCATAAATTGTTGCTCGTAGGGTTGTAGGACGGAAACCGCTAAGGGAACCACTAATTTCTGGACTATGTTGACCGGTCAATCTGCATTTTCTACGCCAAAAATAATGCACTAATACTTGTAGATAGAGTGATTTTAGCATCGAGATTCGAGAATGCAAGTTTACAAGTTTACAAGTTTAAAGGGCTTAGGACATCACATTTTTTATTCATTCATTGGATCAAGCATCGTTTAATTTTTTCGAGTTTTTTTTGAATGGTATGAAAACGAGCAGACGACTATGAAAAAGTGAGAGATAAAACCGAGACCAAATCGAGAATTTGCGCGTAAACCCTATGTATGGGAATATTTTTACCATAAATAATTCAGATATGAAATATCTGATTTCGTAAACCCTTTAATTTAATTTACTGGTACGGTGTTTAAATAGTTTCGATACCGTACACAAGTAGATCGATTCCCATATTTTTTTTTATTTTATGATTTAAAATGGCGTACGGTATGAATGATTTGAAAATTTTTTTAAAATGTTTTATAAAATTATTTGAGCTTTTTGAAACTTGCTTGATCCAATCGGAACAATAAAAATTCATTCTCTTATGTCCTATACCCTTTAAAGAACATTTACGAGTAACGCAAATTTCTTATAACGCAAAACTTTTCTGCATTAAAAAAAAAAAAAAAAAAAAAAATGTATTAAAATGAAATATTGACTTACGGTAGCGCAATTATACGGTATCGGTAAGTGAATTTGAAGCCGAAGCTTTAAATTACTTTTAGTCCTTTACGCCAGTCGTCGTTTGAAGTAAAGTGAGCGTGAAATTGGTTGTTAGCTTGAAAGAGTAAGCCGCTAAGGTAAAAATAATTTGCTTATAAAATTGTAAATTGAGCACTAAAAATGTGTTTTATTATTGAAACGCTACTGGTAGTCGCTATCTGTATCAACCGTCATTCATTGTAATCGTAACCACTTGGTCCACAACACGTGCATTTGCGCTTTTGCCTGCCTTCCATTCCATTCCATTCCATTTCATTCCATTCCATTCCATTCCATTCCATTCTTTTCTTTTTGGCTTTTGCTGTACTATAAAACTAAACTGCATTTAATAATATAGTTTTACTTATTTATTTTGCTCCGGCCCGTCGTTGCTTCAATATTTATTGTTAAATAAAGGGAAATCACTGCCAAAAAATGCATTAAACTAAGTGCATTTCGAGTTGCATGAGAAATATAAGTTTGATGTTTTTCGATTCGATCATTAAATTGTATAAAGGGTACGAAATACGAATGCAATATTTTTTATACGTAAGGTACATATATTGTACATACCATACTTTTCTCATTGGAGTTTACTAGGGTTCGAATCGAATCGAATAATTGAATTTGAAGAACCATCCATGAAACAAGAAAAATATCTAAACAACATTCAGAAAATATTACGGTACGCTAATATTTTTTAAAAACATTCGAAATATTGAAACACAACATTTGTTGTATTGTATTAGATATTCAACTGTTTGATTGTTGATTGTTGATTGTTGATTGTTGATTGTTGATTGTTGATTTAATATTCGTAATATGGTAATGAAAGAGACTTTCATAGGGAAAGGATGAGATTAGGAAGATAATTATAATTTAGTGTTTCTTTCTTTTGCTCACCCTTCCAATTAACGAACTACTCTTCAACAACGTTTCGTTCTCTTCTCTTCTCTTCTCTTCTCTTCTCTTCTCCCATCCCAAGCCTAGTCTCAATTAATCGAAGCTTGGCGATGAGTGCGCGGGGAGAATGAGGGGAGAATGAGGGGAGGAACAGGCAGGCAAGCAGGTACGGGATTATAGGGTGGAGGTACTGTGTAAGTCGTTCTCGGTGCCTTGTCTTGCAAGGTGTGTCGTTGCAATCAACGACTGCGTTGATTTCCTGCGCGATAATTATCAGGTGCGTGCGATGTTTGCGCGACTAATCAATAATTAACTCTTTGGTCTATCCTCTATCACTTTAATAGAGAGATTCTCATTAAACTCGACTCGACTCGACTCGACTCGACTCGACTCGACTCGACTCGACTCGACTCGACTCGAGTCCTAAAGGGTTAAGTTGCTGTCTGCGTGTATGTACACTTGGTTGATTAGGAGTTAAGACAAGGACAACGAGAAAAAGGAAAAGGAAAAGAAAAAGAAAAAGAAAAAGAAAAAGGAAAAGAAAAAGGCGAGGCGGAGCGAAGCGAGTCAAGTTGATCCAGCGCGTGCATGTTTAATCCGCGGTCTCTCAACCAGAACGCGGATTAAGCACACAACAAATCCCATCCTCTTATCCGCTACACATGGACTGGGCCCGAAACGAAACGAAACGAAACGAACAAACGATACGATACGATACGATACGATACGATACGATACGATACGATACGATACGATACGATACGATACGAAACGAAACGAAACGAAACGAAACGAAACGAAACGAAACGAAACGATACGAAACGATACGATACGATACGATACGAAACGATACGATACGATACGATACGATACGATTCGATATGAAACGAAACGAAACGAACGTGAACGTAGCTGTCGCCCCCGCATCCCTAGTTCCCCCTCTCCACCTTCCTATATCCCAACGTGCGCCGCGCCAAGCCGCGCTCTCCTCTCCTCTCCTCTCCTCGCCACTTCACATAGACGCACGTTTGCTGGATCGGTCTCCCTCTGCCTTTGCCTTTGCCTTTGCCTTTGCCTTTGCCTTTGCCTTTGCCTTTGCCTCTCCTTCCCTCTCTGCTTCGCTCTTGCTTTCTTCTCTCAGCGACGCTGCCCCATGGCTCTCGGTGTGATCGGCTTCGCTGCGCTGCTCTGGTGCAGTGCGTGCGGTAAGTTAAACAATTTTCATCTCTTGTCATCATTTACACGTCGTCGAGTTGATTTTTTTTCGTGTAAAACGTGCATAAAGTGGGTGTCATTGTGCACGACACTTTTTCTTTTTTTATCGTCCCATCACGTGTCTTTAAGCGAACTGTTAGTGTTAGTCCTCGTCTCGTCGTTGAATATGTTTTAAATTGCATCTTCACTTTTTGCTTTCTTTAAGGTTTAGGTGGAGTACGTTTCACTTAATTGGAACGTAGAAGAAGTGGGCGGGGGTGGATGAAGTGCGTATCAAGTCACTTCATTTTTCACTTGGTTAACTTACAGCATTAATTAATGCGTTCGAAGCCCCTCGAGGAGTTGCCTTAGCAACCTTACCTTTTTATTTACTCAACAAATCTTTTTCAATCAATGCAACTGAAAAAGGTTTTATTTCTTCTATTTTTACACACGTTTCATTTTTCATTTTTCATTTTTCATTTTTTATTTTTCATTTTTCATTTTTCATTTTTCATTTTTCAATTTTCAATTTTCAATTTTCAATTTTCAATTTTCAATTTTCAATTTTCAATTTTCTATTTGCAATTTTCTTAAAAACTTTTTATAAAAAAATTTTCTTAAAATATTAAAATATTAATTTATTCACTCATTTTTTTATGAATAAGAATAAGCAACGGACATTTGCCAGCTTGCTCTGGGCTTATTGATACTAAACAGTCATTTTAAATTTATAATCGAAAATTATATCTCATATACAAATCTACACGACATCGAGTTTTATTTGCTTGTTAATTCAGTGGTAAGACCGTCAAGTTGGCAATTGGCATACAATTTACATCAAATTTTATTTTTATTCAAACAAAATCTCGTTGTTGAATTATTGCTCATTGAGAATATTCAATTCTGTAGCAGCAATGAGATTCTTTTATTCCTTTAAACTGTTGAATATTTTGAATGGCACTAGGCGAGGGCGAGGGCGATTAAGTTGCATGTCATTCGCCTGGAAAACATCTATTTACAATGTTAACCTAACGATGGTTGGTGGCGTCATAAACAAGTTGTACTTTATTTTTTCTTCTTTTCTTTTTGTATGCACCACATTTGCCATTGAATCTCTCTTGAGAGCCATTGGAGGGCGTGTAGAGGGAAAGGGGTGAAGACAAGGGGCTGTGTTGAGTTTGATGGCTTATCCCATTCAGGTTGTGAGAATTGTAAAGAAATTATGGCATAGTGAGCGAACCAAGGAGTTTTCGGGAATACAAATTACAAAATAATGACCACACATTTGCCAATTGGATTGATAAATGGCGTGTTTCATCTTTCTTGTTTTCTACAATTTTTCAGAATACATTTTGAGTGTTGCCCTCTGCTGTCCGCAGTACATCTTCAATAAATATTGG
Source organism: Strigamia maritima (assembly GCA_000239455.1). Classification (NCBI taxonomy): domain Eukaryota; kingdom Metazoa; phylum Arthropoda; class Chilopoda; order Geophilomorpha; family Linotaeniidae; genus Strigamia; species Strigamia maritima. The sequence continues at coordinate 468,842 of JH432102.1, forward strand.
CAACTTGTCTTTTTTGAAAAAAACAAAAAAAAAACAAAAAAGTTAAATAAATAAAATATAAAATATAAAATATAAAATATAAAATATAAAATATAAAATATAAAATATAAAATATAAAAAAAAAGGAACAGATTTTTCTCTTTTCTTTCTCTCCAGTCTTCATTTCATTTTTTTCTTCTTTTGGATGATTTTCTTTGTCATCTCTCGTTATTTTTTGTGGCCACTTTAGGTGCTCTTTCCCTCGTGTGTATTTTGTGCACTTTGTTTTTTCCCTAAGCGCTGATTAATTGATAAACATAACATTTCAGTTCCTTGAAGTTGTGTATTGTTAATTTATTTTTTGTCGTGCCTAAACTTATATAGTTAATCAAAAATATCCTTTTACAATTGATAAGAAAAAGTTATTTATTTTAGAAACATTGTTGAATATGTTATCGTGCTGTGTGCCCCGAGTGATTTTCTGTGGCAGAAATAGTAGAAGAAAACTCGCATTAAATATGCTATAGTACACAACATTATTAAATGAAACGTTTTAATAGTTAATCATTTTTTCTCTGCACTTCTACTAGAGAATTTGCTCAAAGAGGAAATAGTTCTAGATATGTAGGTTAAACATTGTGGGATTTTTTTTTTTCTAGGATTTTATTGTAAATTATTTGATATTATTTTGACCATGAAAACAAGCTGACAACCCCCAACTAGTTTTCTTTTTACATACCTATTATTACATATACCTTATTATATTAACTTCACTTGGTATATATACGTATATATATACAGGGTGTCCCAAGTCTGGACCCCCCAAATAATTTCCAAAATACTTGAGATATCAGAAAACTGAAATAAAACTCATATAGGAAATCATTCATTGCAAATCTGATGGCACCCTCAAATTTGACCTCTGACCTTGGAAAGGACAGAATTCAATTTGGAACTTTTGAACGGTAAGAGATAGAGCATTAATTCCAATTAGAAAGTGGTAGAGCATGGTCTAATTAGTCTAAAAACATAATTTACTAAAAATATTTTCCTATGAAATTTTTGAAAAACCCACTAAAATAGTCTCTACAGCTGCATGATGAAATTAAGTAAACACGGTAAATAAGCTTTACTAAAATTTCACCAAAGTTGTCAAAATAATGGGCAAACATTAGTTTTCTTTAAACTAAAAAGTAAATGAAAACAAATTAAACAATTACAGC
>JH432104.1:38168-54455 GCA_000239455.1 Strigamia maritima
TTTCAATTCTAACTCGCCCCGCCTCCCGCCTCCCGCCTCCCGCCTCCCGCCTCCTGGCGCCAGACTCACCAACGAAAACGAAAACGAAAACGCAAACGTCCGTTCCAATGAACGAGTCGTCCGCGCTCCTTAATGCAATTTCATGCCCGTTTCGGATGCGTGTCTTAAATAACAGTTGGTCCGGGGATGGATTGGGGAAGGATGGGTGGGGAAGGAAAGAACTACTTTTTAAAACATTCTCATCAATCAACTGCCCACTTTGCCCCGCGAGCTCAGCTTCGTGAGCTTCATGAGCTTCGCGAACTTCGCAAACATCCTCATTACTATTTATTTCATTTATTTCATTTATTTCATTTATTTCATTTATTTCATTTATTTCATTTATTTCATTTATTTCATTTATTTCATTTATTTCATTTATTTCATTTATTTCATTTATTTCATTTATTTCATTTATTTCATTTATTTCATTTATTTCATTTATTTCATTTATTTCATTTATTTCATTTATTTCATTTATTTCATTTATTATTTCATTTATTTCATTATCCCATTTGATTTTGATGTTTATTTTTATTTTTACTATGATTAATTGATTTATTTATTTGTTTTTATTGCGCCTCATTATAATTTGGTAGATGGATAGTGTACCTGCAACTTCATCTTTCCTCCCTTCGACCAGTGGGTTGCATTACTCTCAGGTATTAAGAGCAATCAACCCCTTAAAAACACCAAAACCTTCACCCGTTTTGTTTAAGTTTGTCTGAAATACAGTATGTGGAATTATGACCTTTTGCTTCATATTTACCACATTTACAATGTAATTATGTAATTATGACATATTTTTATCATATTTACATCATATTTTCGACAATTACAAAATAATTATGGTGATTTCGCCATACAGTCGATAATTATATTGTAATTATGGTATGACGAGTTGCATCATATTTACGACACGCGCATTGTAATTAATTAATTATTGACATATTTTTTTTCTTTTTTTTCAAATTAAGGCACAAGGCAATGGACAGGACGTATTAAACGACACTTCCTATTACACGTCTGGAAATCAAATCTATCAACAAAATGCCCCCCACACACCACAAACACCAAACAGCATCCCGGATATTGTTCTCACAGGTATTTATTTTAATTTTTGGAAATTTGCTTAATTTCTGAATTGATGAATTGATGAATTGATGAATTGATGAATTGATGAATTTTTCTAGACTTTTCCACTTGTTCGACAAGTGGAGGAGACTCGATCTCGAGGCAAGAATTTGTCAAGGATATCAGTTCCGCGATGGCCGGACTTACAGGCGCGTTTGATTCGGATTTGTTTCCGTCGGACGATGCGCTCAAAGTGGGACTTGATCCGATCGACTTGCAAATGTTAACAGACCCCGACATGGTCGCGGACCCAGCGACCGAGGACTCGTTTCGGCTCGACCGTTTGTAGTAAATGGTCGATTGGTCGAAGCGCCAATTGCAAGTGTCGTCGAGTGTCAGTTTGAGGGTATCGAGGTGGGGTCGTGACTTTGCTCTCTCTCTCCCATTCCCTTTTTAAATCGCGAGAGGAAGCGTGACATGTATAGAGAGTGTAAATATGTAAATGTCTTTTATCCCATTGTGCTCATTTACGCTTTAATTTCGACGAAAACGTTCGATTAACGTTTGTTATATATATTATAAAGATTTTTTTTAACAAAATGAAAGTACGAAAGGGTCGTGGGATGAAATTTAAATCGAAAATCGAAAAATAACGAAAAAAATAAAAAAATAAAAATAAAAAAAATAAATAAGAGACAAATTAGAATTTTTATTTTTATTTTTATTTTTATTCCTTCAATTTTGTATATATTTTGAGGTGAGTTTTCACTGAATTATTTTAAATCGCTGGATTAAATTTTTTCTTTTTTATTTTTAGTTTTATTATAATTATATTATTATTATTATTATTATTATTATTATTATTATTATTATTATTATTATTATTATATATAAATATATATATATATATATATATGTATGTATATAGGAGTTTTTTGTGAAAAAATTCCTGTTATTTAAAAAAAAAAATATATAAGAAAAATTTGTTTTTTCAAAAAAGTGATCAATTTGATTGATTTATTGATCTAAATATGGAATTCATGGAATTATAATAAGGGGACTGATTTTTGGCATAGGTCACTGTGTGTTGTCCCAGTAAGTTTCTTTTAATGAAACAATTTTCTGTGTATATTGCCGATATCGTTTTCTTCGCATTTTTCTTCTCCATTTCTTGCACCATTAATTGTCGTGTTTTCTTCTTTTTTTGTATTGTCAACAATATGGCGATTGTGCCAAATTATTTGTTTTGTCTTTGCTTTTGTATTCTTTTCTTTTTGTTTTGTTTCTGGGAGGGAATTTGACGCCATGTTGGGAGTTTTTCTCGATAGTAATTGTTGTTGTTTCAAAGGAGATTAAATTTCCACTTTTTTACTAAAAGAAACATTGTTGCCTCCAAATTTTTGTAATTTAACAATGTCACGATTAGCTGCGCTATTCAACCACATTTCATTTTTTTTAAAAAAAAAAAAATGATTTAATTTAATTTTTGGAAATGAAAAATGAAAATTAAGTCATTCATCATTTAAAGTAGATGAAGACCATTCACATGTAAATTTTTGGTATTTCGTGAGTGGTATTGTATGGGTGTATATAATAGAATCATCTATTTCATGTTACGAGATCAAAGTTTTATTTTCAACAATGTTTCTACTGTTGCCTGTTACTTCCTTCGCAGTGTTTGTTCCATATGCTTTGTCGAATAATTATTTTAGTCATCAATTTTTGCACTCATGTGCCTACTTAATGCTTAGTGCTATTCCAAAAGAATCAAATTTTTTTTTAAAAAATAGGCCTAAACAAAAATGGCGTTGTTGTTACACGCGATTTTATTGGGTTTGATTGTTACGCACAATCGATTGGCTCATCTTGTTTTTAATTTCTAATCTATTTTGAATTTGTACAGGATTTTAACATGGAAAATTCATTTTTAGATCTTTTGGAATTCACTTTTTGAAAATTTAATTAGAAAATTGCAAAATACTAGAAAGGAAAATGATTTTACTTTTTACTTTACTGTTAAATATTGCACACGTAATCAATCGCTCTTGCTTACTGTACAAATACGAACATGGTTATTAAGATTATATATTTTCAGGTTTTATTTCTTGTTTTTGCATTGTCATTGTCAATTTTCACGCATATTTGTCTGTCATTTCTTCATTTTACTTGTCAAATACACTGCATTTGTTCGTTATTTTGTTTTTTAAATTAACATTTTCCCATTTTATTTTATTTTTTTTTTTACTGTTTGGTAATAATTTATTAAAAATGTGATAAATAAAATTTCTATTTGATCCTGAAATCGCTGCATATAATGTGAGTGTACAGTTTTCCAACTGTTTTAAGATATAAAATTAAGAAATCATTTCCAAATTTTTATCAAGATAACACTTCAACAACTGTTAACCATATTTTAGAATTGAAACAAAGTTTATTTTCATTTTGATATTTAGTTTTAACAATTTTCTCGAATGGTGAAGAGAAGAACAAAAAAAATATTATTTTAATAATAATTAATTATAATGTTATTTAAATTAATCCACGAATCCTCTTTGGAATGACACTTTTTTTTATCTTTTTTTTTTTTAAATTTGGGCTTACAATATTACGGTGCTAAGAAAACAATGCCAGTGACCGAAAGGCATACGAGAAATCCAGTTAGTCACAGTCCAATGAAATAACTCAGTGTGAGTTAATATTTCCATCACTCAACTTGAATCCGGAACGAGTTAACTTTGGCGGGCTTGAAGTAGCCGTTCCACTGCAGCGTTTACATCGCCAAACGTCGCGACTAAAGCTAAAAAAAAAATAAATAAATTAATAAATTAATAAATTAATAAATTAATATTAACAAAAAATTCCAAAAAATCGTGATTTTTCGTTAAACCTTGCAAATTGGCTTCGCGATTCATAAATCCCATCGCAGTCAGTTGTTCCAGTTGCATTCTGTACTGATCCTCCGGTGGTTGCTGACCCTAATTACCCACAATTAATACAATTAATTATCCCAATTTTCTCAATAGGAATAGGAATGTTTACCGGAACCGCTTGAGGTGCCAATGTGCTGATCATTTGAGCCATTAACTGGTTAAACGCTTGTGCTTGAGCACTCGTCGGTGTAGGTATGGACGACGGGATTTCCCCAGCCGTGGGTGCCGTGTTCGCTGTCCCGGTCGGCGTTTGGGTCGGGCCGGTTGGCGCCTGGGTCGGCGGGAACGGCGGGGGAGGTGGCGGCGGTGGCGGGGTCATGTTGGTGCCCATCCCGTTCATTAAATTCGGCGCGGCGGTTCGCAGTTGTTCCATGCCCTGTTGGATTTGGAGGACAGCTTGCAACGCCTGTGGGTTGGTCATCAAATTATGTACTTCCGGATTCTGCATCTAAAAAATATAAATATTTGAAATTATTAATTTATATTTTTTTTTATATAATTTCTTCGTGCGATATTTGTACTTGTTGTAGAAATGCAGGAAGCATCGTTCTCATTTGATCTAAAAGTTGCGGATTTCCAGCGAAAAACGGACTGGCGCCCAATATTTGCGAGGCCATTTCGGGACTCTGCGCTAATGTGGAGAACATCGATTGGGTGTAAGGTGCGTTGAGCATGTTCTGCATCAACTGGGGGTTATCGATCAACTGCTGCATTAACGACAACATTCCGGGCGAATTGAAAATTCCCTGTTGGTTGCCGCCCGTTTCAGTTGTTTTGCCTGAAACAAATTGGAAAATTGGAAAATTGGAAAATTGGAAAATTCGAAAATTTCAATTGAAATGGAGAAAAATTGAAAAAAGTGGTTTTGCACGTTTTATACCTGTGCTCGTTGTTGTCGTATCTGTGGTTGTGGTTGTTGTTTGAATGCCAGGCGGGGCGCCATCTCCCACAGTGCCAGTTCCACCGGCCGGAGGTGGTCCGCCGCTTCCCGGGGCCCACGGATTGGGTAACGGTTCCCTGTTTTCGGTTCCACGTTGATCGGCGATATTGATTACTGCGAAAAAATGAAAAAGAAAGGAAAAGAAAGAGAAAAAAAATTCAATCTTTTGTAAAGTGGAGCTCGAACGAAACTTTAAACTCGTCACTTTGCGTTAAACCTTCGTTATTGACAAGTGCTGCAAATGGATTGCCACCTAGCTGTTCCTGAGCGGCGTTCAACATCGGTTCCTGAATGTCCGTATACATTCTCCTCAACGCGTTGTAACCGCCGGGTAAACTTTCCAAGTTGCTGATGGCTCGATCTTGAGCGCGCATCAGTTCCTGCAACATGGTCGGGTTTCGTGCCAACTCCATCGTTTGTCTCAACAACTCGGGGTTGTTAAGCATGTGAGTCACTTCGGGGTTCCTCTCCATGAGTTGCTGCATTTGTGGGTTGCTTAGAATTAACTGACGCATGTATTCGGGGTTGTTGATCAGAGCCTGAACTAACGGGTTGTCCATCATCTGACGTAACATTTCTGGATTATTCATAATCTAAGCGACAAATAATTAATTAATTAATTAATATGAAATTAATTAAAGTTGATAATTATACTTCTCTTTGCATTCTTTGCTGCAATTCAACAAAATTTGTATTTCCAAACCCTAGATTTCCGGCACCAGCTAATCCTCCGGGAAAGCCGAAATTAAAGGGTGATGTGCCGGGAGTAGTAACAGAAGTAGAATCCTAATAAAATTAATAAATCAACAAATTAATCATATTTTACTATTTTAAAACCGAAATTACCACTCTCGATGGTTGAGATGTTTCTTGAGACTGAAATTACGATCGAATTTAATCTTTTAACCACTGAAATATAATTTACTTGATTATTATTATTATTTACCCTGTTGCCTGTTTTGATTACTAAGTGCACCGTTAACCCATCCTTAATTCCTGAAAAAAAAACAAAAAAAACAAAAAAAATCAACAAATTTTAATATTTTTTTATTTATTTCATTTAATTATTTTATTACCATGTGATTTTAAACTTTCATGATCTTTCAGGATTTTGCCAGCAAAAATTAAACACAGTTGTTCCAAAGGGCAATCAAACTTCGGAGCAATTACTTCCTTAAACTGCAAATAAGAATAATAATAAAAAAAAAATATATAAAATATTGAGAAAATTGTTCGAATTTTTTTTTTTCTCTTCCTGATTCAACAAATGTGAAAAATTAGATTAATCATTATGGGCATCTTTTTATTATACATATGCGCAATCTATACCTCATAAATAACGTTTAAGCTCCGATAATTCGGTACAATAAATTACGTAACGGGGTTATTGGTCGAATAAATAGATACGCCGAAAAATATGTTTCGTCATTTCATAATGATTTGTTCAAAATTGTTCATCGATATTATTTATAATAAAAATATAAGCGATTATCTAAATTTATATCCGCACAAATCCACCTAAATAACGCCTCGAATAAATAAATATGAGATAAGCGAGTGTTTTTGACGCACAGCTTAAAGTACCAATACCGTGACCTTGACAAGTCGTTATAAACGACTTAAATGATGGTTTTTCACGCTTTTTTTTAAACGTATGCTTACTTCTTTAACTGTAGCATCTTCCTCAGTTTCAACCGTGTGTTTATCGCCTTTAGACGACTTGACAATGATATTTATTTTCTTTGCTGACTCTTCGTCCGCCATGGCGATTTTTCTTATGCCACTCGCCGAATAGTCTAGCAACTCAACGCTTTTATTGGCGGAAAATTATTTTTGAAAACTAATTCGAATCTTTATGAATTAATGCATATGTTATTATAATATTGTAGCAGTTTTTTGTAAATTTAATTTAAGTTTGGTTAAAATGATAGGTTTTTATTTTTTAAAAATTTATTTTTTAGTGACAAAAGTAGGCAATAAATTAATGAATTTTCGATTTTTGTGTCTTGAAAGATGATTTAATTTGCATAATTGTAAAAATTTCCATATGTAAACAATTTATTGCTGCGTCAAGATTAACTTTTCTCGATAAGAGAATCTTTATTGATTTATATTAATAAATTAAGAGTTATGCCGCCACAGAACTTTCAAGTTTTCTCAAAGGATAGCGCCAAAAAGAATTTAACTGCAGGACGATACAGAGTAGTTATTCATGTTTTTTAGTGTGATTTATTAAATTTATAATTTATTCACAAGTTTTATTATAAACATTGTTTTTTTAAAAATACAGTCTAATATTAATGGATTTTTTTAAAGAATAATAATAAAAAATATAAGTTGGTTTCGTCCTTTCCTTAACTTCTCGTGAATCTGTATCACGAATCACGATCTGTATCTATCAAATCAAAAGAAAACAAATCAAACCTCTCCAAATGGCGTTTCCCTCTCATTTACAGCGGTAGATTACATTTTAGATTAAACCAAAGAACATCAAGATGACTTGGTTATGGCTATTTTGTCTAACTTTTCATTTTCTTTTGAAAAGTCCTTCATTTTCGGGTATGACGCCACTCTTAATTTCATCAACGAACCATTTTTATTATTTTAAACTTATAAATGACATCACAACTGCATTTGATCCGTCTCACGATGTGCATTAATCAATTGAATTATTAATTAACCCAAAAATTAATATTAATTTATTTTTAATTTTTTTTCAGTTATCGCTTGTGTCCCTCGCGATTTCGGCCAAGGAAGTTTTGTTTGTATGTGCAATTCGACAGTTTGTGATACTTTGGGTCCAGTAACTCCAGTGGGCAGTGGTCAATATGTCGTGTACACAAGTAACAAAGCGGGTCTTCGATTTTATAGGCAAGTTCACAAATTTACACCAAAAACAACACACAATAGTGAGTTTTGCTCGATTATCGCGTCGGAAATTTGACTAAATCATTTTTTATTCTTTTGCTTAGAAATGAAATTTCCAGATGGAAAAATTCCCACGAGCGAAGTGAACCGCGAGCACACATTTCAGACGGTTTTGGGTTTTGGCGGTGCCTTCACTGATGCTGCCGGAATTAATATTCTCCAATTAAGTGCGCCAGTTCAAGAGAAATTAATTCAATCTTACTTTTCTACCGAAGGTGTGCATTTATTTAGTTTTTTCTTTTTTCTTTGTCTATATATTCTGAATGATATTGATATTTTCAGGAATTGAATATACGTTTGCTAGAGTTCCAATGGCTGGTTCCGATTTCTCCACGCACACATACTCGTACAATGAAGAAGAAGGCGATTTTAATATGACTCATTTTAATTTAACCGAAGAGGATCACAAATATAAAGTCATTTAGAATAATTTGATGTTTTTATCTAAAATGATAATTTTTTTGATAGATTCCATTAATTCAACGTGCAATGGACATGAGTAAGAGGTCGTTATTCGTTTACGCAACGCCTTGGAGTGCGCCCGCTTGGATGAAGACGAGTGATGAATTCAGTGGCAAAGGAACTTTGAAGGGAGAACCCGGGGGAGAATATTATCAAGCTTGGGCTGAATATTTTGCTAAGTAGTTAATATTTAATGATATAATAAATATCAAATATATATGTAAAAAGGTTTTTTTTTTTTTTTAGGTTTTTAGAAGAATATGGGAAAAACAATATTTCATTTTGGGCAGTGACGGCACAAAATGAGCCGACTGATGGCGATATTGCTAATTTCAGTTTCAATAGTTTGGGATTCACTGCCGAAACGCAACGAGAATTTGTTGCCAAGAATTTAGGACCGACTTTAGAAAAAAGTGGGTTTAGTCAAGTAAAAATAATTATTTTGGACGATCAACGATTGATGTTGCCGAAATGGGCGCAAACTGTAAGAAAAATGTGAATTATTCCAAATATTGATTATTATTAACGAAAATGAATTTTTTTTTTTAAATTTGTACAGGTGTTGAGCGACCCAGTTGCTAATAAATACGTGTCCGGTATTGGAGTCCATTGGTATTTGGATCTGGTAGTTCCTGCTGAAGTACTCACGTTAACTCACGACAAGTTTCCGGACAAATTCATTTTAGCATCCGAAGCTTGCGAAGGGTCCTTACCGTGGACTAAAAACCACGTTTCGCTCGGCAGTTGGGACAGGGCTGAAAGTTACGCTTATGATATTATACAGGTTAAAATAACGAACGAAATAGTGGCGGAACCAGGGAAATTTGCGATTTTTTTTTAAATTTTCGCCCATAAAATATATTTTTGGTTCAAAAATCTCACAAAAAAGCCTCGTTCCGCCTCTGAACGAATAATTTTTTATTTATTTATTTAAAAAAATCGAATTGCAGGATTTGGGTCATTGGGTCGTCGGCTGGACTGACTGGAATTTAGCGCTTAATCTCGAAGGCGGACCAAATTGGGCGAAGAATTTTGTAGACAGCCCCATCATAGTCGACGCTAAAATGGATCAGTTCTATAAACAGCCAATGTTTTACGCTCTCGGCCAATTTAGGTTTGGAAAAAAAATTAAAAAAATCGATTTCACATTGAATATTATCATAACGTCCAATTTTCTAGTAAATTTCTTCAACCTGATGCGGTTCGAATTGACTTGGATCCGATGCCGCAAGGATTAGACGCGCTCGCATTCCTAAATCCAGATAATTCAACCGTTATCGTAGCTCTGAATCGGTAAACAAAATTAATTAAACAAATTTTTGAAGTAATTGATGTTTATTTTTATATAGAAAAAGTTATCCAGTACCGATATCAATTCACGATGAGAAACAAGGATATTTGGAGGGCCAAGTGCCTGCACATAGCATCCAAACTTTCATGTGGTGGATGTAAAGATGGTAGATTTAATTTGTTTAAGTTTCTATTTTAGTCATGCAAATTGTTGTGATGTAAATTTTAATTTTGTTGAATTCAGCTCAAATTCTCTCTCTCTCTCTATATATATATAATTATTATTATTGTTATTATTTTGTTAAATGTCTTCCATGTTTTCAATTGTCGTATTGTTCATATCAGCTTCGATATTTGATCGTTTAATTGAATTAAGTTGTACGACATATCAAAGGTTTACAATTTACTATTGAAAAAGTCACTAGTTACGAATTTATTCACTCGTTTGTACTACAAATCCAGCTTGATAAGAATTTTCCGTTTGTAGGAATCGAGTAGGTGCAAATGTTTGGTACCATTTCTAAAACAAAATACCAAAAATTTAAAATTATTTTGTTAAAAATCGATAGTTTTCAGTTAGAAATGTTATTTACTCGTGTATGGACGGGTAAGCCCGTTGTTGTCATTAGTTTTTGCCACAATGGGAGACCCATGTGTGCCAAAAGTAGTCGGTAATAACTCGTAAATCGTTTCGCCATGAAGGTCCATGTAAGGGCGTTGTCCAGGTACCAGATTTTTGGGTTCTTTAATTCCTGGCTGCCATCTTTGGGCAAGTGATAAACCAAGCAAACGCGACTTTTGTCTTCTAGTTGATCGAGTTGGAATATTTTACAGTTGCTTTTAAATGTTGGTGTTGAAAATAATTCTTTCAAAAAAAAAGAAAAATCATTTAGTAACAATAAAGTTGATGTTTTGCTGGCTATTATACTCGACGTATTTTCGTCGTCACATTCGGTGTCTATTATTGTTATCGAGTCGTTTGCGCTTTGATTGACGGGTCCGATTTTGATGAGGTCGTTCAACGAGTTGATGTGGAGATGACCCAAAGGGAATTTTTTCTTACCTAAATTAACATTAAAACGTTATTGTTTCCGTTTGTTTCAATTTTTTTTATGTATTTTACCATTAATTCTGTATTTCCAGTCGATTGTTAATCCATCACAGGTTAAATAAAAGGATTTTAAGTCTGGTGGCAATATACAAACATATGTCTGTAGTATTTAAAGATAATTTCACTTTTTAATTTCATTTTTTTTATTTTTTATTTTATATTTTCCAACCTGTTCCCACGATGCCAAGTCAGTTTTACTCACTGGGTTGTTGAGTTTCACCTTAACGTCACAAACATTAGGATAATTTTCTAAAAAAAATATATAATTAATTAAAAGAAATATTATAAATGTGTTTTATTATATATAAACTACCTAATGACTCAATTAATCCCAATGTTAAAGCATCGATAATCTTAACCCGAGTTTTAGATTCTGCTTCCGCCATGTTTGTTGTATTCGTTGTCATGGTAACGCATGGTTTTTACTTTTTACCACTCGATGGCGTAACTCGTGTACATCCGGTCTACACGTTGGCATTCGAAGAAATGGCGCCCCAACAAGCTGATACTGATGAGTTATTTGATGTGCGAATTAATTTTTATATCGGAAATTACCAACACTGCATAAATGAAGCTCAAAAGCTTAAAGTAACTATTATCGAAGAAAGTTGAATTGTTTTTCGATTTTAATTGAATAATTTTGTTTGACAGCCAAATTCGCCGGAAACGAAACTCGAGCGAGACATTTTTCTGTACCGAGCGTACATCGCTCAAAGAAAATACCGTGTTGTTATGGATGAAATTCACGGTGCGTCAGCTACTGAGCTTCAGACGTTGAAACTGTTGGCTGACTACCTGGCAAACGAAAACAGAAGGTTGAAACTGAGATGACGTGTGATTGTGTGATTTGTAAATGATTGTTTTGAATTTTAGGGATCAAATTCTGCTGAAATTGGACGAGAAAATGTCGAATGTTGATGCGAATGATCATATTTTCATTTTGGTTGCCGCCACTATTTATTATCACGAACAAGTAATGTGTTTTTTTCTTTCGATTGTGTAATTTCGTTGTTTTTTCAATTTTGAATGTTTGCATTTCAAGAATTATGATGCGGCGCTTCGGATTTTACATCAATCTGAAAATTTGGAGTGGTAAGAAATGATTAACGTTGTCACATTTATGTTATTAAAATATTTTTTTTGAATTTTAGTGCAGCGCTCACATTACAAATTTATTTAAAAATCGACCGCATTGAACTCGCTAGAAAGGAACTGAAACGAATGCAGGAAAAAGACGATGACGCCACTTTAACGCAATTGGCAAACGCCTGGCTCAATTTGGCTGTGGTATATCAAACAATCTCATTTTTATTTCTAAATTTCCAATTTGAAACGTTTTATCTAGGGCGGCGAAAAACTTCAAGATGCGTATTACATTTACCAAGAAATGAGCGACAAACATTTCTCAACCCCGCTGCTATTGAACGGACAAGCTGCATGTTTTATCGCACAAATGAAATACGAAGAAGCCGATTCCGCATTGCAAGAAGCTCTCGACAAAGTTCGATGATGTTCCCGAATATTCATCAACTTGAGACTGATTTTTTTGTTTTTTTTTGTTGTTAGGATGGAAATAATCCAGACACGTTAATCAATATGATTGTGTTGGCGCAGCATCTCGGCAAACCACCGGAAGTTGCCAATCGATATATCAGTCAATTGAAAGACTCGTTCGCTTTACATCCATTCATCAAGGAATTAAACGCCAAGGTTTTTTATTCGCTAAAATTGATTACTTTTGTATTTAATGATTTTTTTTGATTTTTTACTAGGAAAGGGATTTTGATATGCTGACGAATCAATACGAGCCGAAATATATTGAATAATATAATATGTGGTAAATTGAAATAATAAAAGACTAATTGAGTTCGATTTGAATATTTTTTTTATTGTTTTATTAAAATATATTTACATAGAGAGATAAAATGTTAGTAAAATAGAAAAAAAAAAAGTTTAAAATCGAAGCTGTTGGTCCTTTTATCACAAGACAACTGTTAGATCCCTGAAATTTAAAGAAATATTTATTTTTTTTGGATTTTTTTTTAAATTTGGTAATGAGTTTGACTATGAAATGACACACATTCATAGCAAATCCATTAAATTTCGGAACATGCATAAAGTAGATTTTTACGTAAAAAATTCCCCTGCTAAAAAAAAAAAGAAAAAAAAAAATTCAAATTTCCTAATCAAATAACAAAATAATTATCATTTTTACCCGTGGTGTCAAACGACTGAACACGATCTGCACACACTTCCTCTGACCACGTGACTCCTCTGTTTATCGAGGCTCCGAACAACACTTTGAGCGACGTCGGGTCTTTCAATGGCTACCAGTCCTTCGTAAAGTTCCTTGACGGCATTTGCTTCCAATTTCAAACCGTGCAGCCAAATGAGCAACATCCTGTAGCCGTGTTCTTTGTAACTGGACGAACCTAATCGGAAAAAAAAAAAATTCTAGAAATTTACATAAAATGATAATTATATGTAAATTCACCCGTATACTGGTGTTCCAAGGCTTTGATTTGGTCGTCGGTGAACAGCCAATGAGTCGCTAGGCGTTTCCAATCGGTCGGCGCCAATTGTTTTGTGGCCAAATTCCAAAATATCGGACGTAAAAGTTCCATGCGTTTAAGGCGTTGGTCATCTTCTTGAGTCGTGTAGGAAGTGGACGAAGTTCGTCTGGCAGTTTTGATGACTAAGTCAACGATGGCAGTGAAACTCCCACGAGCGGCTACGTAAAGGACGTTTCTACCAGACTGCGGGATTTATGGAAAATTGAATTAGTCAAACAATGCAATATCAATTCGTGCACGAAACTCCCATTGGTTAATGGAAGTATATATTGTGGTATCTTATTTTAATCCTCTAGTTGAGCCGAGTCGAAAAATCATCGCTTCGTAGTCCAAAAATGTGCGTGCCATTGTTAACGAACGAAAACGCTCGTAAAATATTTGAAAAAATTCTTTACATTTGGCTTTTTCTATCGTTGCGCACATTTTTGGGCTACGAAACAAAGATTTTTGGGCTACGAAACACTTTCGGTACAATGCAAAAAAATTCACTTCTCAGTTTCGTGCACGAATTATTGTTCGATAGAGTTTAGAATTACCTTTTCTGTCAAATGGAAGTCTGCTCCCGCATTGAGAAGAATCTCGACTAATTCCGGATTTCCTCTTTCGGCAGCGATGTGAAGAGGTGTTTGGAGGCGCTAAATCAACATTTTTATTTTTATCATAAGTATTATCATAAATATTAATACCTTAATACCTTATTGGATGCATTGATATTTGCGTTTTTTTGAATTAACAGGCGCACTAATGGAGCAGATATGGATAAATGTAACGGAGTATTACCATACTGAAAAAGATGTAAATATTTCATCGTGACAGTATTTAAATTTATAAATTTTTTTTATACTTTGTCTTTTGCTTCCAGGTCCGCTCCATTATCGAGTAGAAGACACGTGACATCTATAGAACCTCGACGAACTGACGTATGGAGGGGAGTGAAATCTTTCTGACAAAGATGATACTTATGGTTAACGATAATCATTTCTTCTATAGCCGACAGACACACTGACGCTATACAATATTGAATACAGCAAACTTATTGCATTATTATTAAGTTAGAATTGCCGCCAGATGACATTTAAAGCTTTTATCAGACTGAGCAAAATGTGTTGACCTTCATCCAGCGCCGCGACAAACATGCACATGCCTGGGACTACGAGAGTTTTCTTGACTTAGCGCTGTTTGCATTGTTGGAATGTCAACAAATTTTGCGGGCAAACGTGAATATATATATATATATATATACATATACAGTA
Source organism: Strigamia maritima (assembly GCA_000239455.1). Classification (NCBI taxonomy): domain Eukaryota; kingdom Metazoa; phylum Arthropoda; class Chilopoda; order Geophilomorpha; family Linotaeniidae; genus Strigamia; species Strigamia maritima. The sequence goes on from JH432104.1 coordinate 52,769, forward strand.
GTGAAATTACACAATTACACAATTTCTTGCATTAACATCAGCGCCGTGAGTCAACAGCGTGTTGGCGATCGCTTTGTTGTTTGATTCGACCGCTGTGTGCAGACTTGTGTTACCTTCCTACGTATTAAAAATTAGTGTTTTAGGTGGATTATCTGTAGAAATTTTTATTGAATTACATTATTTTGTGCATTCGGGTCTAGACCAGCTTCTAACAACTGTTTGGTCAAGTTTTCGTGACCGTGTTCGGCAGCCATATGTAAGGCAGTGTTTCCACACTGGAATTAAACAATTTATTATAATTTAATTTTTTGAATTATGACAACAATTTTTTAATTTGTTTACTTTATCTTGATAGGAAAGTTTTATTTGACTTTGTATAAGTTCTTCAACAGTTTTTTCGTGACCGTGAGTAACTGCTAAATGCAATGGAGTGCGTTGATTCTGCGATAGATAACGACATAAGTGAATTATTAGAGCAATTTCCTTGGTAAATTGCGAGGAATTTCTCAGCAGCGACTGAGGTTTTTATAAAGAAAACTTTAATGGTTAAATACGCGCCATTACATTAAAATAATAAAAAAAAAGACAATTATACAGATACGTCATAAAATGATAGTAGGCCTTTCGTTGCATTTGACTGCAACATCATCAGCTATATTTTATTCATAAACAAAATCTCCTTAATATACTAAAAACTAGAAAATAAGTATGTAAAACAGACATAACACATCCAAAACGTCACTTGGACGTTTTTGAACACTAGGAATAATTCTTTTTGATCTCCTAGGGAGGACCTGGGTAGGAATTTCTTCAATTTTCAGTGCCTTTCAGTGCCTCCACCATCCATTCAGCACCCCTCAAACCCACATTAAGCGGAGTTCTCACTTGCGATTTTTCCGCTTTATCGCGCGAATTCCGCGCGGAAAACTAACGTCAAAATTTTTTAACCTAGGTTTTTCTGTGTTTTTTCTGCATGTGGGAACCTAGAAAAATTTTCAATTTTAAAAATAGCGCAATTTTGAGGCAAAATAAGTTTTAAAAAACCGCAAAATGCAATAAAATCGCGCGATTTTACCGCAAGTGAGAATCCAGCATAACCGTTCATTACCGAGGTTTTTAACACGTTTTAATTACCGTAAACCGGGGTAAACTTTGATTTTCGGGCCAACATTGATCAATTGAATTTTAATTATATTTTGAAAAATTAAGCCAGGATTTTTTGAATGAGGGTATCCTCGAAATACAGATAGGGACGTACTTTTAAAACACGTACTTTTACACATTTTTACATCTAAAACTCTTGACGAAACATCGTTTTAAAGTTGAAAATTGATCAAACTAACCCCGGTTTACGGTATTTTTGATTATATCCTCATCGTTAATCGTATTTACCTTATCTTGAGGATTAGGACTGACATTCTCTAAAGAATCGAGAATAAAATGGACAACTTCCACGTGATCGTTGCGGGCGGCACAATGCAGGAGATTAAATCCTTGCTAATTCGAAAGCCGTTATTAACCGCCAAATATCAATTTCGACTTAGGAAACTGTGAATTTACTTACCCGATTGGTGGCAGCCACATCAGCCCCTGCATTGATCAACACGTGAACCACTTCTTTGTGACCGTACCACGCGCTCAGTAACAAAGGCCTCATTCCATACTGAATTAATTAAAAAAAAAAAAA